>PVHY01008978.1:0-58713 GCA_004024945.1 Uropsilus gracilis
TCATTAGATGACATGACTATTTTCCTAATTCAAGATTGTAGGCCTATGCTCTGTTAAAGTTAATTGATATAATATGAGATTTACCTGACACGCTGTGCTGCTGGTAATTGTAGGAAGATGGAATTGCACCAATAGGAAGCTGTGGCTTTGGATTGCCTGGTGGTACCTCATCATCATCCTCCCCAAAATGATGAACTTTCTCGTATTTTTCTAGATATCTGAAACATAAAAAACAGCACAGCAGAGATTTAAGAAAACTTTTATTTTTCAACTCTTTCACATTCCTTTTTGAAAGCGCTAAAATAAAACACCAAAAAAAACAAAACCAAAAAAAAAAAAAAAAACCAAAAAACACCACAATCCTCTTATGTGGAATTGTCATTTTAGCATCACAGAAGTAGAAGATAACTCAATACAATGGTTCTGAGTGCATTTATATTGTCCAAACAAACAAACAAACAAGCTACGCCACTACTCAGAGAAATGTAAAGGTAGTAAATATCAAATAGCTGCAAGAAGATAAATGGCAGTATTAGCTGATTTTATAAAATCATGCATGATTCATTATAAAAACTGGATGAAAATGAGGGGATTTCTTAACCCTTGGTCTCCTATCATTGCCAAAGGTAACTATATTTCATCTGCAAACTTCAGTATAATACTGAGTATATTTTAATTGAACATATTTTTAGAGATCTAAGCATGTCTTTCTTTTCTAACTCATGTATAGTAGGTGTAGTAAATTTTTACATAAAATTTTAACTGTAAGCTGTGAGATTGTTATTTTCAGTTTTGTTCTTTGCTATTATAAATATGGCAGTGGTAAGTTTAATATTTGCACTTGTGTGTGTCTCTACACATACACACTAGAAATGGCATATGCATTAATCAGCAGTGAGGTTAAATTCTCATAGAAAGTGAAATGTCTAATACACTCTGACCAATTTATGAGCTTATTTCTGCATTTCTTCATGGCATAACCATTACTGAGTATGATCAATCTCCTTAATAATAATTAGGACTAAACCTCCAAATTCATAGCCTATCATTACCGCCAGTTTATAATAGTACCCAACTAAACTTTAAGACTGGAAAAAGTTGGCCAAGCCCTTGAGAAACACAACACTATAAAAAAAAATAAAATAAACTTGTTGATACACTTCACAACTAGGTTAAGCTGATTATCACAATGATTTATAAACCACAGAAATGTTACCTATTCTTTTGCTTCATTAGTTAGAGACCGTTGTGCTGCAGTGGGAGGCTATCAATGAGTATATAAAATAATATGTGTTCTTCTTAGTATCAAAGTTTAACTTTCAAGGAGGGATGTATGGAAGCTGTAATTTTGCAAATATAAAAATGATTGACATGGAAAATCATTATTCCTCATTTTCCCCCTTTTCAATTTACAAGGCAAAACAATTCATATCTTTGAACCCTTCAAAGAAATGACACTGTCCTTTTTCCATTCCTTCCAAGTTAGCTGTTATAAGTTAAATATGAGTAAAGAACTTTTTCCTAGCTAGCAGTTTGACAGCTAATAAATTCAATCTTTTCACTATTGATGTAGATACAGCATTATAGGGCGTACACACACACACACATACCCTTGACACTTAAAGAGTATAAAGTTGAACATTTTACAATGAACATGGCAATGTCTGCAACATACAGCACTTAACAATATGAACACAAAGAACAAATGGGTAACTAAAAGAGAAGCAGTTCTCAGTATGTGCCCACAATGCACTTAACAAGTTAAAGAAATCAACTTATTCTTTTTCACTTTCTAATGCAATTACAGAAAAATTATATATAATTTTAGACACAAACAGCTACTGCTCAAAAATTATGTAGCAAATAGAGATTACCACAGGAAGTAACTCAGATAATAGTATTGATAGAGATATTTCAGAAAGTATGATCTTTCAAAATTCACTGAACTCATGGAATGGTAAGAGACTGAAGAGTAATGACATATGGCAGTTGCTTACATGAGAAAATGTATTCTCCTAGAATGTTGTAGACTAATGTTACCTCAAGTGGAAAAAAAAAGGGAAAGATGCATAATCCTTATTTAAATGTAATCTAATTAACAATGAAATGTAAAGTATAAACATCAATATTTTACATGAAAATCAGTAAAGACAGATAGCAAACATATTTCTTCCCAGAATAGCCAAAAGCAATGAGTCACTGGTGACAATATAAGTACTATGTATATTTATAATAAGTAGCATGTATTATTATATAAACTCCTTAGTGTATGGTCAAATAACATACGCCTCAAGAATAATTCAGATTTTCATAAGCTTTAGAAATATATGGTTTGTGTTCCTTTGGGACATTTTAAGCCTATTTGCTAAAAGAGATTCTTCACATAATGCTAATGCCCAGAAATTTAGGATTCCGTTTGTTATGATTTTTGAAATTCTTATTCCCCTGGCTTAAGTGTCAGTACTTGTTCTCCTTGTCATAAACTATTTCAATCAAGACTCAACTTCAACCTATCTTAGTTCAATTAAGATTTTGGCACCCAGTTCTGACTGCTTCTCTCTTTCAGTAAGTAATAAGAAGTCTCTTCTTTTTCAGAGTTATATTTCTAAAAACTAATAATACTTAGAGATAAGAGGAAGCAGCTAAAATACAAAGTTACTTCAAGTAATGATTTAATTTCGTATTATGATCTTGAGCTTATACACTGACATAACATGTTCTCTCATTAAATCACAAAAGTTAGACAGTATTTTTTTCTTTTTAAAGTCAATGACATCACTCTGAATAGTTAATATACTAATCAAATAAGTATTTACTGAGCTCTTAAGAGTCATTTCCCTTGTATACTATATATTTAACTAAACTCTGGTAAAATACTGGAATCCAGGAGGTTATACCTCTCTCAGGCTATCAGAAAATGAGGTTTCCTAGTTTAATATTAGGAACAAATTCAGCAAGAATAAGTTATATCTACTTTGATTTGGCATTTATTCTTTTTGTTGCATTTTCTATGCCATCCATAGGTTATTAGAGAAAGAAGGTGTAGATGAAAAGATTTTAAATTTAATGCAGATTTTAAATTTAATCCAAAATTTAAATTTAAATTTTTAATCAGATTGTTTAATTAAACAGTTTAACAATGTGATCAATAACTTTGGTGGAGAGGGGAAAAGAATTCATTCAAGATAGCATCAGATAATATGGGCAATATTATTAAAGAGGTGGGAAAATTTAATCTCTCACAGAGTAAGTAGACCACAAGTTAAATTAGTTGATTTATAAGACACTTGATTTTTATTTTCAAATCACCATGGAAATTACAAAACTGAAAATATATCAATACATGTAGAAATACCAAAATAAATTTAAAATTCAATACTTCCTCAGGTACACTCTATAAGCACTTGCAATTCAAGTATTTTTCTTTTCCAAGAATGAAATTAAATTTGAGAAATTAGAAATAACTTTTATGATATAAAATTCCAAATTTATGTACACAAGTATAGACTAGTAAGAAAGTGGCCGTTTGTAGATAGCAGCTTACACTCAATCTTGTTTCATCTACGCAATTAACTAGCTTCATAAACTTTTCCCGGGTAATTTGAAAGCAATTTTCAGATATATAATTTTACTTGTAACTATTTTGGCAGAGTTCATAGAAATCAAAACAAGGAAACTCTTGATTGTTCTTAGATCAAGGGAAAAAATAAAATGTAGATGATTGGGAAAATTTTTATATTAAAAAGTTTTTGAAATATTTCAGGAAAAGATGGCAGTTCAAGGACACATTCATTTCTATCCTTAAATCTAATTGAAATGAACTCAGAAGAATAAAAATAGAGGGATCCCATATCATTTGTAAGTCAGTAACTCAAATTCTGACACATAAAAAGTAACTGTAAGGATCTATGAGAATAACACTTTTTTTTTGGGGGGGGGGGGGACTAGGTCTCACTATTTTTGCCCATGGAACTGCAGGCTCACATTGCCTGGGGTGCCACAGACTGAAGCAATCCCCAGCCTCAGCTTCCCAGGTAGCTGGTATTACAGGTGCACCCCACCACACCCAGCTATTTTTTTGGGACTAGGTCTTGCTATGTGCCCCCGGCGGGATTTGAACCGTGAGGCCCTGGCCCTGGCCATGGCTTCCTATGGCCTGTAGGCATCCGCTGCCATGCCCGGCCAGAATAACACTTCTTAAGAGTAATGTGGAAAGCAGGGGAGATACTAGGCCAAAAACACATCAAAAGCCACTAAGATCTAGTAAGAATATGAAGGTTTGTCTGGTAACTGGATCCAGAGAATGACAACTACTGAAAAAATAAAATTTATAGAAAGCTGAGTAGAACTAGGTGATTGTTCAAAAACTAAAATCCTTTAAAACTTCATAAAATCCTTTATAGCTTCTTCATCAAAATGAATCAAAGGCCCAGAGATATGGGGCACCTTTAATTATAGGATAGCAAGACTGTTGTCACCCAGTGGTAGAATTTACACTATTGTGGGGTACAAGGAACTTCAAGATTAAACACCTGGCACACAATTGAGCATGATGACTTGGAAACCATAAAGGAAATGAAGTTTAATTGCCAGGAGGCATTGCCCCCAAGAGGGACACTGAAGAGCAAATCTGACAATAAAGAAGATCACATTGGTAAGATTATTAGACAAGCTTGAAAATAAATGAATCTACATGGGAAGTAAAAGAACTAAATGAAGACAACTGGTGGACAAAATTGAGACAGGTATAATTAACAGAAGCACAAACATTAAAAAACAAACAAAACTTGGTGGTCTTAAAGGAAAGACTGGAATAAATGAAACAGAAGCAGTAATCACTGACATAATGCAATAATTTCTTTACCTAAAATGCTTAATGGTACATCACAAAGCCCCCTGGAGCTTGGGCATCATGGCACAAGGGTCACAAGGCAAAAATGAAAGAGAAAAACACTCAGATATATATTGTGAAAAATTTAAGATTGAAAGATTAAAAAAAAATTTTTTTTTTTTGAGACTAGGTCTCGCTATTTTTGCCTGTGGAACCACAGACTCACGTTGCCTATACTACTACAGCCTCAAGCAATTCCCAGCCTCAGCTTCCCAGGTAGCTGGGATTACAGGTGTGAGCCACCACGCCCAGCTATTTTTTTGGGACTCGATCTCACTACGTGCCGACTTGAACCATGATTCCTGGCCCTGGCCGCAGCTTCCTAGGCTGCTGCTTACAGGCATGCACCACCATGCCCAGCCTGAAAGACAAAGTTCTTAGAACTAATATTAGAACTTTGAAACACCACTCAAAGTTATGTGGAATAGTTCAATTATGAATGAATGTCTTTAAAATTAATGACAAGATAAAGGACAGAGTTTTGAGAAGAAAAGTTAATTCATAAGAAGAAATAAACCTACTTTACCCACACTGCTCACCTAAAATAGTAATTCATTTTCAGCTATGTGAAGACTAGAAGAAGTCACATAGCTCTGGAGGGAGAAAAGAAAAACAAGTGCTCTAATGCATAGATGGATGAAGATCAAGGATGGGTTAACTAGTAATATGGATGACTTGATGATGAACACTGAAACTATTTAAATTCAGATATTAGTATTATAGAGGAGAATGCAAATGTCATTGGTTATTACAGCAGTAAATGCAACAATGTAAAACTATTCAGTAACTTGGGAACTGTAATACCAAAACAAAGCTTAAGAACTTTTCTGCAAAAATGGAGAAAGAGAAATAATAGTAAGCAGAATTAAAACTGTACTTAATGTTACCTATGCAGGATTTATTCTCATTGTTAATATTAAAGAAAATGTGTTTAGATGAGTTTCTAAATGTTATTTTAAGTGTTTAATGGCAAAATTAAAACCAGGCTCATTACTTTCCAAATCACCACAGGGAAATGAAAACACTGAAGTATATAATATATGAAGAAAAGAAAGGCTATCCTGCACCACAGTAATTATAATCTGAGGAAAAAATCTATTATACTTACCTAATTATACTCTACAAAAAAACTGAGAACCCAAATGTTCATAAATAACAGCATGTATAAAGACTTTATGGTTTTCATTCAACAAAATATTATATAGCAGCAACAATGAACACTAAGATGGGTTTATAAATGGCTATCAACAAAAATACAAAAAAATATTTCAGAGGATTATACTGATTCTATTTATACGAAGGTTATGAATAAGCAAAAGAAGTTAATACTTTTTAACAACAAACTTGTGGTAAGAAAATCCAGATAATGATTAATAGCTATAAAATTAGCTCCTCTAAGAAAAATGCTATAAAGAAATGCAAGTGGCTTCAAAGTTATTAGAGGGTTTTACTTGTTCTTGTTATAGAGTGGATAAACCTGCATATATTACTGAGCTTCTCTTATATATAGCACATATTTCAGAATTTAAAATTTTAAAACAGAAAAACAGTACTTATTTCAAATTAAAAAAGACATTCCTACTGCTTGTAAACCATTTCCAGTTACAGAAAGATTAGCAAAATGTAGCAAACTGACAAGTCTTAGAAAAACTACAAGTAAAAACTACATATGTAAACAGAAAAGTCCTAATATATATTAGACACACCAAAAACACTCAAGACTAAAGATTTTATTGTAGACATACAATGACACAGTTCAATATTTTATAACATTTAAACCCACCTATAGGTCAAAGAAGGAAAATGTATTATCCCTTAAAAGAATGTCAGAGGTTTATTTAAGAATTGATACATTCATGCTTCATTGGGAAAAACTTAAATGAAGAATTCAAGAACATTCCTACTTTTGAATCTTTCATATGGTCCCTTTGTTGAGCCAAGCACAAAGAATTTCCTACCTAACATTACACCTCAGTGTGATATGCAATTCTAAATTCTGTGAGAGTGTCCCTCAAAGTGGAGTGCAAGATTTCTAATAGAGAGAGAATCTAATTTCTGGATTGACACAGCCTCCTCTCTCTCTAGCCCCAAATAAATCAGGTAGTTCCTATCTTATTCATCCCATCTGAGACAGCATACAGGGCTAACAGTAGAATCGTTAGTTCATTTATTAGCCTATGAAGAGTTAACCCAAGGATCCTATGTGCTAATGTCTGTGTATATCCAAGTTAGGTGGACTTAAACATAATTTTATCTAACTTTAACCAAATTCTTTCACAAAGAGGTAAGAAAATTAAATAGATTCCCTCAAAGAAAAGAAAATTAAATATATTCCCTCAAACAGAAACCTGTTTGAATAATGCAAGCAAGAAGATGGCAGGGCTGACATTTAAACAGGAGCTCATTATCAGTCATACTATCAACTAAAAACAGTGACAATGCAATCACATATGAAAGTAGGTCAAATCTAAGTTATCAAAAAACTGTGATTTACATGCCCTGATACAGATTAAGGAATTTTTCCCAGGTTAATGTTGTAATTTTTATATTATTGATGATTTGCAGTTTTCAAACTATCTAGATTTGAAAACAAACTTGCTAGTTTTCAGCAACAATTTCAACCACTGAAACTTTTTTTTACATGGTTTCCTTTTATTGGTTTAGCACAGTTCATTAATTAAGTTAGCAATTTAATTTAGATACAACATGGTAGTTAAGAGAATGGGCTTTAATGGCAACTGCTAGAAATTTCCTTAAGTCCTCCATGACTTCATTATTTTTATTTAAAAATTTCTTTAGTTTTTTTTTTTTAAATGAAATGTCACTGTTTTACATCCTTGTTAATTTTTTGACAATATAGGGTTTCTCCCCTCATTGAAAGTTAATTAAATCTTCTTACAGTTAAAAAAAAAAACCACACACACACTATTTCAAGAAACTATATTGATATAAAGTATTTAAGTCTTTCTAAGGCCAAACTTCTGTATCACTCCCCCATCCCCCCAAAAAAGTCTTGTGTTAAAAATGGCTAAATTAATAAATGGAAAATATGGCAACAAAACAAATGCTGTTGAAAAGTGAGAAAAGACACTAAAGAGTTGGAGAAAAAAGGATTATAGCAAATTACATACTGTGTTGGATGTTTTCTACAAAGTTGATTCAGTGCCAGATTTCTTTAAACATCTGAATTCACATTAGTTAAATTCTCTTTCAAAAATAAAATTCACAGAGATCTACTTTTCGGTGAGTCATTAGGGAAAAGCTTTATTAGAGAAGGTTTTTATTGAGAATTTTTTTTTGTTTTTCAGAAAAGCACATTAATTCTACTTAGAGCTACAAATAAGCAGCTGCTGCCTTATTTTATTTTATTTGAGACTAGGTCTTGCTATGTTGCCCGGGTCTTGCTATGATCCCACGGACTCAAGTGATCCCCAGCTTCATCCTCCCAGGTAGCTGGGATTAAGGAACGCTCCACTGCGCCTGGTTTTTTTTTTTTTAGACTAGCTCTTGCTATGTTGCCCAGGGTAGTCTCAAACCCGACAACACAAACAATCCCAGGCCTCTTGCCTCCCAGCGCTTGGACTACAGGTGTGCGCCACCATGCTCTGCAGCAGCTGCTTTAATTGGGAGAAGGAAGTAAGGGGAGGGAATCAAGGAAAAAGAAAAAGGGGTAGAAAGGAAAACGAGAACGAGAAAGAGGAGGAATAAAGGTTAAGATCAAACGTGGATATTATTCATCGTAACATTCACAGGCAGGATCTAATGCAGTGAAGATGCTGAAGTCAAAAGTGGCAAAAATACTACAGAATTATTTCAATTAGTTAGTTGTATAAAATCAAGGTCTTTGAAATATGGTAAAATACAGTACGTTCTTACTTAATGTTTGGATAATTTCTTGGAAACTGACTTATTAGCACAGATGACTGTATCATTCAATGTTGGTTCACCAAAATAATGAACAATGGTTACTTGAGGACATGCTGTATCTCACCATGAGACATGAGGTGACTAAAAAATAGTTCGTACTGCTGAGGCTGAATAAATGTCCCAGTCATAGTACTTGAAAATACTGATAATCTCCCGAAGTTATGTGTCTTACTTTTTAAAACCTAAATCTGTTACTTTTCCTATGATAACATATTAGGTGACGAACATACCTTACCTAAAAAAATTAAGAAAATAAAACAGGCACCTAATCAATATTTGAAAGGGTTAAAAATTAATAATAGGAAGCATTTACTTTTAAAAAGAAATTTGCATGGAGAGAGCAGTTTTTAAACAGACCATTTATTTCTAAAGAGGGTTTTTTTTCCTTCTACCATGAAAATACCATGCATGTATCATATATTAAAAACTCTTCTTATCTGTAAGTAGGACCCTTTAACAAACTATTTAAAACATCTTCCACAAATTCTCTAAGCTTTGAAACAACTTTTATATTACCGTAAAACAGTCACAAGAATTGTAAAAAGTCATCTGTCCTTAATCCAGATACACCAGCACCAACTGTTTGATCATATGCTTTATTACACTCTTATTTTTTCAATCGTTCAATCTCAGTCTGCGTGCATCTACACACACACAATTTTCCCTTCTGAATATTAAAATTAAGTTGTTTCTCAAGCTTGACTGTAATTTTCAAGAGTACAGGGCAGCTATTTTATATGAAGTTCCTCATCATGGGTTTCTTTGTAACTAAATTATATATAGACAATACACTTTTGGCAGGAATACCACAGGAGAGAAAATACACACACACACACACACACACACACACACGGTACATCATGTCAATTTGTCCCATGGATGGTGCTGTTAACTTTGATTACTTCATTAAGGTCCAATCACAAGGTTAAATCATTATGCAGTTAGTCTTTCTGGGTAGTTCCTTATCAAACTTTCACCCACTGATTTCAGCACCCAATGATGATTTTTGACTAATCAGTTATTACAGGAATGGCAATTATTCTTAATTCCATTAATCCTTCCTAACTGATTACTTGGTATTCATTCTACTATGTGAGCTCTTTCTATTCTCTCCCATTTATTAATTTACTATACCAATATGAACTCAGACTATTTTGTGAATACCACATTCCTAATGTCATTCATTCTAATGCTCAAATTGTTCCAATTTAGCCACTAGGAGTTCAGTTCTACCACTTAATACATGAGTTTCATTATTGAATAGCAGCATTTTGTTTTCTGCTCTCAGACAGTGAAACTAAGACTCTGATTAAATGAGAAAGAAAACATCTATTACCCTCAGGGGAGATGTGCTTATTTAACCAAATAAGGTACACAGGACAAATGTCCTCTACCATTAGTACAACTTAATCAGAACAAAGAGCACACACAGAAGTCCCCTCATGTTACAAATGGCCCTGGGTTATTGGAGACGACTTTAAAAAAACTAGTATTTTAGAATTTACATAAGCCATGTTAGCTATTTTTATGTTGATCCATCTGCTTGAATTTTCATTACTCTAAATTCACTCAACCATCTATTACATGTATGTCTGTAAGTGGCTTTCAAATTACAAAGAATTGCACAAAATATAGAGACAGGGCAAAAGTTCTATTTTAAGTCACTAAGATGTTTTTTTCATATTTCCCAATAAATAAAAAAGGTAATAACCAAAAAAGTTTAACAGCACTAGTGAATTCAAAATAAAAGTATCCATTTATATCTATATGTAGACCTAGACATATGTCTATAGCCATACATATGTGTGTGTGTATATATATACAGGGATATGGAGAAAACTATACAAAGATCTATATCTGTGTATATGTAGTACTAAATTAATCATAGGCTATATATTCATGTATATATCTCTAGGAGGTAAGGGGGGGGAGAGGAGTCATCTTTGAGTTTATCAGTTTACCTACTCTTAAAAATATGTAAACCTTTAGTTGTTTTACTTTTTTTTTTTTGAGACTAGGTCTCCCTATTTTTGTCCGTGGAACCCCAGGCTCACATTGCCCAGGGTACAACGGACTTTAGCGATTCCCAGTCTCAGCTTCCCAGGTAGCTGGGAATATAGGTGTGTGCCACCACGCCCAGCTATTTTTTGGGGACTAGGTCTTGCTATGTTGCCCCAAGCAGGACTCGAACTGCGATCCCTGGCCCCTGCCATGGTTTCCTAGGCTGCCGCTTACAGGCATGCGCCACCATGCCCTTCCCTGTTTTACTTACTTTCTAACCTATAACTGATTATCAGTTATTCCAATGTCTAAATAGTACACATTTGATAATATCTGCTTATTTTGGAGGGAAAAAAATTCATATTATGAATCCTTCCTCAATCTAAGCACCCAACATGAACTACAGGAGGATAACCAGAATGCCGAGATACAACGGAGAAATCACTGAGAATAACTGTTTTGAATTTAGGAAATAAAATTATTTATTTTGGCGAGAAAAAATAAGATGATAGTTTTTTGTTGTACTTAGAATGTGCAAAAAATTACAATATACAAGGAATAAAGATACTGCAGCATAAAAAGTCATTTGTAAATGGCAATTTCAAATGATGTGAATGTACCAACAGAAATCATGGTTTTAACAAAGTTTACAATAGAAGTCTTATTAAATAACGAAATTATTAAGTTTAGGACAGAAACAAATATGAACAATAAATTGAGAATTTTCTGATTTTGGTAAAAAGGAAATTTTCTTCAAATATATTGCTTTTTTTGGGTGATTCAATTTTCCCCTGGAGTAGCAGGTTCTCTAAAAAAGTGATGATTCCTCTTATATAAAGAGCTTAATTTGAGCAGCCCATTCAGTCAATTGTAATGTGCTTCTCTAAAAACCCTTAGAATTAATTCTTTCTACACTAGTTAGTGATTTTGAAATTATATATTAGAAAACTTGTGGAAATTTTTTCTAAGTCATGCTTCATGTTTCTAATGAAGCTATAACTTATAACAACTTTAAACTTCTAGCCTGAAAATATTTTGCCAATAGGTAAAAAGGAAACTGAACCTACTGGGGAGAATTGTATACATACATATTCCTCCCACCCCAATACCATCTCGCTGTGGCCTACGACACCATATTTCAGAATACTAAGTAGAACTCTGCAGAAGTGTGAAAATTACTGCTTTAAGAATAAAACATTTTAAGCATGTTACTGACATAACATAGAGCTACATACTTTCTTTTCTCTAAATACTTTATTTATATATGAGTTTCACATCACTGTATACTTAATCAAGAATCAAATGTAAATGGGCAGTTAGTGCTGACAAGAAATTTCAATGATCCTCTGTTGAGGGTAGTATCACAGAAATATTCTGGTAAAGTACAGGACCATTTTCATTTGTCAAAATGACCAGTGGAGCAGTAGTGGTAATTAAAAACCAAAAGCTCAAAACACACTGCAACATACAGGGGAAAAAATATACAATCCCAAATATCAATTATGCTTCCATTGAGAAACACTGACCAAGTTCAGTAATAAAGGTAAACAGTAAGAGTATTCAGTAATTGGAAATTTCTGAATGAATACCAAGAATATATTTTATAGCAAAGGATGTAAGATTTGAGAGTTTAGATAGCCTCCAATGAAAACACAGTGCCAGCAAAGTCAAATCATATAGAAAGTGAATATATATTCTTATGTGCAAGTTTACTAAGATGCTACTTCCCAGGAGTTACCTCATGTCAAAACCATCCAAAAAACAAGAACAAACAAACAGAAAAACACGTTAGGAAAGAATTACCCCATTAAAGAATGAAGTAAGGAAGAGATGTGTATGCTAGCAACTACAGAAGGAATGTATGATAATTTCCACTTAGGAAGGATAGTATGTAAAGCAGAAATTTCATCACAATGAGTAAGTAAGGAAACAATGCAAAATTTCTGAATATAATTCATTTTAAAATCAATTATTATTTATTATATTAATCAATTATTAATTATTATGTTGCCAAAAAGTAACTCTTTGACTTCCTAATGATGGTGAAATTTTAAATGTATGATTCTTCAATTTTAAGGACATTTATTATAATACTAACTTGAGCTGTTTAACTATCTTATTCCAACAAACATGTACTTTAACCTTTAAAAACAGGCTATATTTAATTAATTCAGTTTAACCTCTTACACTGTTGGTGCTAATGTAGAATGGTCCAGCCCCTACAGAAAGCACTGTAGAGGTTCCCCACTAGACTAAAAATAGATATATCATATGACCTGTCCAGTAATTTCACTCTTATATACCCAAAGAACACAAGAACACTAATTCGGAAGGAAACCTCCACTCCTATGTTTACTGAGTGCTATTTTCAATAGCCAAGATATGGAAATAAAATAAGTACCCAAAAACAGATGAGTGGCTCAAGATGTGTTGTACATATATAATAGCATACTACTCAGCAATCAAAATGATAAGCCCACATAGTGGTGCATGCCTGTAATCCCAGCTACCTGGAAAGCTGAAGCTAGGGATCACTTGAGTCCATGGATTAGAGACAACCCTGGGCAACATAGAGAGAGCATGTCTCTTAAAAAGAAGAAAAAAAATGATAAACCCATGCCATTTGCAGCAACATGGATAACATTGGAAGGGACTATGCATAGCCAAATAAGCCCAAAGAAGAAAGATAAATACTGGATGATGTCACTTGTTGCTGGAATACAGAGAAAGCAAACAAAGATTCAGACAAATACAGACTTTAAAACCAACCCTTGAAAGTTGACCATAGATCTGAGGGATCTAGGAGAAGAGGGGAGGAAGAGAAAATTGATGGAGGGCTGGGATAGAGCATAACAGCCTATGTTTGAGAACCATGGGTGCTCTGGTAGTGGGAAAGCTATACTGACTGACTAAACCTGAGGGAGAAATCCTATACTGTTAAAATATTAACAAGGATATAAACCAATGGCATTTCATTTTTTAAAAGGTTTCAGTTTAAAATATTATCAATTACTGATTACTTTGTTCAAAGTTGAAAAAAATTAAATTCAAATGTTTCCTTATAAGTCATGAATCATGAAAAACAAAGAACAAATGTTAAATCACAAGAAAATTTGCTTTTCTACAGAAAAATTGCATTTTGTACATTTTGCCAGATTGTCATATTAGTAAATCAATTTATAATCTCTCAAAATGAGGTTTTGAGTTTTAAAAAAACTCACTAAATATAGAGATCTAGTTTTCCCCCTTTTGTACTGCAACGATACACATTATATATATGCATAAAAACTCTTTTTTTTTGTTTTATTTTTTTAGACTAGGTCTCCCTATTTTTACCCATGGAACCACAGGCTCACGTTGCCTGGGGTACCAGACTCAAGCAATCCCCAGCCTCAGCTTCCCAGGTAGCTGGGATCACGGGTGCACGCTACCACACCTAGCTATGTTTTCGGGACTAAGTCTCGCTATGTTGCCCCAGGCGGGTCTCGCACTGAGATCCCCAGCCCCAGCCGTGCTCAATAGGCATGTGCCACTCTGCCCAGCTACTATTATTGTTTTATATATTACACTACTATCAAGTAAGAGCACAAGAGGATATATTAATAGGAAAGTACACATTATTACTTAATTAGGAAATATGCTGCTTGACTAAATACTTTAATATTTTGTTGTTTGAAGGAACAAGATCGAAAACAAGTATGTCAACTTCTAGAAATAGCAGACCTAGACATTTATACCCAGGTTCCTACTAAGAACCAACAAAGGTGAAAAATGTGAACATTTTTTAAGCTGCAAAAAGGCACCAGAGAATGAGAAATAGTAGACTTAGGAGAACAAAGGAGAAGACAGAAATCTAGGAAAGCACACAGCATTTTTGATAAATTAAGATGCAGAACTCCTTTTCCTTGAGAAACAGAGGAGGGTAGTGACTAAATCTATATGCTGGCAGTATCTCTAGGATCCACAATAACAGAAACAAATACCTGGAACCCCAGTACTGAGTGCTAGAATGAAATGAGAACAAAGAAAAAAAAAGTAAGGTAAGAATTAGTCATTTAGGTATGTGAACAGACCACTTGTTTCCTAGAAGCTAAAGCAACAACCAGTTAAAATAATGCTGAATACCGATACCAATGGAGACGAAATCCCAGATATACATCCTTAGAGTATGGACCTACAAGCCAAAGAGCACTATGTGAAATAATGCGCGCAATTCCTGTTAAAACCCCAATGGTACTCTTTAGCGATATAAAACTAAATATCCTAAAATTTGTGTGACACCAGAAAAGACCCAAATCACCCAAACCAATTCTGAAAACAAAACAAACTGGAAATATCATTCTCTGATATCGTACTATACTAAAAAGCTAGAGTAATCAAAACAGGACCATAACTGGAATAAAAACAACACACAGGATAACAGAATCTAATTAAGAGCTCAGAAATAAAACAACATATATGTAAGACCATATAATAAAGAAAAACCTCTTTAATAAACAGTGGCAATATGCCAAAAAGGATGAAATAATCATTATCTTATACCATATATACTAAAATCAACTCAAACTGGATAAAATCTTAAATGTAGGACTGGAAATCATAAAATACATACATGAAAATACAAGTAAAGAGCTATTTGAAAATACAAGTAAAGAGCATGGTGGCATGTACCTGCAAGCGACAGCCTATGGAGTTGTGGTTGGGAATGGGAATCACGGTTCAAGACCTACCTGGGGCAACATAGCGAGACTTATACCCCAAAAAATAGCTGGGTGTGGTGGTGCGTGCCTGTAATCACAGCTACCTGGAAAGCTGAGGCTGGGGAATGCTTTAGTCTCTGGTACCATAGGCAACATGGGCCTGCAGTTCCATGGGCAAAAATATAGCCCCCACTCCCCCCAAAAAAAGCTTTTTGACATCAGTCTTAGTGATGTACTAATCTCCAAAAGTAAGATAAACGAGAGAATATAAACAAATGGGATTACATTAAATTAAAAAAACTTTGCACAGGAAAGAAATCAACGTTAAATTGAAAAACAGTCTATTGAGGGATAGGAAATATTTGTAAACCATCTATCATATAAGAGATTAATATCCAAAATATTCACAGCTCATACAACTCAATAAACATATATACCCAATTAAAAAAACTGGGCAAAGGATCCAAATAGACATTTCACCAAAGAAGACATAGACATGGACAAGAGATAAAAGATATTCTACATTACTTATCATTAGGGAAATGGCAATCTAAACCACAATGACATTTAATCTTGCATCAGACAGAATGGCTATTATCAAAAAGTCAAGTAATATCAAATATTGACACGGACGTGGAGAAAAAGAAACCCTCATTCACAGTTGGTGGAATGTAAACTGGTCCAACCCCAATGGAAAACAAAATTAAAAATAGAACTCCATGTAACCCAAATATTCCATTTCTAGAAATGTACCTGAAGAATAATGAAATCATTACCTCAAAAATAAATACATATCCCTAAGTTCACCGTAACACTACTTATGGAAAATAAGATATGGAAATACCATATCTTATTATGGTATGAATGGAGAAAGAAGATGTGGTAGACACACAATGGAATGCTATGCAGCCAGTAAAAAAGATTAAATCCAGCAGTATAGTACTGACTTTGGGATTTAACTGCTTTAGATGAAAAAAATCTAATGTCTGTACCAGCTGAGGGCACTACTGAAAAGTTCAAAACTCACTGATCAGAATACCTTGACCTAGCTGTTCTCCTATCAAAAATGGGGGAGGAAGGATGAAGTTCTTATATACTACAAAAACCTGTGCTAAGTACATGCACACAAGGACCAGATCAAAATATTCTGATAGAAATAAATTAGGCAAACAATAAAAGGCAAACAATTAAAAAAATCTTGCCTTTTTTGGCAATATGGATGAACCTTGAGGGGACTGTGTTTAGCAAAATAAGATGGAGAAACATCATATAATTTCACTGATTTGTGAAACACAAAGAAAATAAAAACCCTTACCTGTGATAACAGAATGATGTTAGTAGATGGGAAGGAACAAGGAAGAAATGAGTAGACTGACTTGTGGATGGTGACTGAGCACAAGGATTGTGGGCATGGCGAGAAAATATAATTATGGAACCTACACAGTGCTTTAAACTACACACTGTTTATAGAGTATTATCTCTATAAAAGCAAAAAGAGATAAAAAGCTTATAATGCAACAGAAATCTCATGACAACTATCACTAGAGGAAAAAAATAGTAGAAATTAGTGAAAAATATTTCTTTTCAAATGCCATTGTCATATATTATCAGTGATGAGCGATCTGGAAAAGGAATTCTACAAGCATTTCTACAGACCCAAGACCCAAATGATACAAGAAAAAGACACAACAGCAGAATGAATAAAAAGTGCAATCTATTAAAAATTGTAATAAAAGTCCACAAAATCAAAGAAAAATCTTTGAAATGCAGAAAATATAGACCACTGACAAAATGAAGCTGACTTTATCACCAATAACATACAACAAAGGACAATGGAATAATATCAAAGTTCTATTAGAAAACTTACTTCAGCTAAACTTCAGAGGACAAAGAATATGTGCAACCCCAACCCCAGCATAGAACGGGTGAGGGACCATGCAAAAGTCCAGCCCTGAGCTGGACACAGCAGATGGACAACCAAGAGAACCAGTGCATGGCGACACAGGAGAAACAACTGCAGAGACACAATGTCACCATGCGCGCTTGTGCGCTCTCTGGGTCAAGAAGATCTGGGACTTCATTTTGGAGATGCCTTCAAAGAGAGCAACACACTCTACCCTCACTACAGGAGAGGAGAGGATGACCAAAGATGGGGTAATCGGCCCCACATCAAAACTGCAAACTGAAGCAAAGGAGATGATCTTCGAAGGCCATTAGCAGACGCTGGTATTCATAGAGAAACTTTTTTTTTTTTTTGAGACTAGGTCTCACTACTTTTGCTCATGGGACCACAGGCCCACATTGCCTGGGGTACCACAGACTCAAGCAATCCCCAGCCTCAGCTTCCCAGGTAGCTGGGATTACAGGTGTGCATCACCACACGTAGCTATTTTTTGGGGATTAGGTTTCCCTACATACCCCAGGCAGGACTCGAACCACGATCCCTGGCCCCAGCTGTGGCTTCCTAGGCTGCCACCTACAGGCATCTGCCACCATGCCCAGCCTTAACAGAGAAACTTCTTGACCAACACTGACTGGGGGCGAGACCCCCTAAATCTGACACCAGAGCCGTAAGGAAAAGCAGCAAAGCAATGGAGATTGGGTTGGAGAGGACGGCCTGCAGCAAGAAAACATGGACAGATCATGGATGAATGTAACTAGGCCACCCAAACTTAAGACTGAAAACCTAACAGCAAGGCTCGCCTGGATCCAACAACACAGTTCTTCACCCAGTGAAAAGACATTACCATAGGAAAGAGACTAATGGACTTAGCATAACTAATAAACAACAAAGAGTAGGGTTTGAGAGAATGGAAGGGGCACCAGAGGGAGGAAGGGGGGTGGGGGGAAGAACACTTACAGAGGTTGTGACTTAAAGAACAAAATAATTAAAAAAAAAAATTATGAGGGAATTGGGGAAAGGGGAGATGTTTACCAAAGGGCACCAACCTTCAGCATAAGGTGAATGACTGATGAAGACTTCAAGTAGTGACTGTAGTTAATAACAATTAATTTCATTCTTGAAATTTGCCAAGATGTGTATCTCAAGGGTTCTCACCCCTATCCCTGAAGAGGGTAACTGTGAGGTGATAAATGTAATTTGCTTGGTTGTGGTTATCATTTCACAATGTGTATGTATATCAAAAATATCACCTTTGGCAACCTAAATATATACAATTTTTATTTGTGGGGGAACAGTTCTATTAGAAAAACATTTACCATTTAAAATCTTATCTTCAGCAAAACTTCCTTTCACATTGGTGGTAAAAGGGAATTTTCAGACAAAGAAAAGTTCATCACCAGAGACATACAGTAAAGGATATGCTAAAGGATATACTTCAAGTAACTAATATTAGATGGAAGGTCTTAAAGAGTCACACAAATGGTAGAGAAATAAAATGATGTGCAAGTTAATACAAAAAATATTCAAATGTTCAAATAAAAAATAAATGGTGGCCTTGGATGAGTCACACGATCATAATTCAGTACATTCTCATGGTCTCTGTACTGTTTATATTTACCCAAAAATATTTGCTTACATAATATTTTCCCACAAACACCTCATTATTCATATAGAAAAAAGATAATACAAATGTCTTCTTATTATATAAAAGTAGAACTATGTAAAAGTAGTAGCATTAGGAAGCCAACAGTCAAAGAGCTGCATAGAAATAACCAATAAAAGTGTAATGGTCCCTTTATAGTTCAAGAGCAAATAAAGTAATAACTTAAGACTGTTAATTCATATAGCAACATTTCCAGGGAAGCTTCTGAAAATAAGAGAAATAACACAAATAATTTCTAAGTCAAATGTGTTTATTAGTGGTATAAAAGAAAATCCAAAAATATGCATTAAAGTATTTTAAAAAGTCATATGGAAAAAAGCAGGATAAACAAGTAAGTCAAAATATACCAGTAAGCAAAAACAAAACTAAAAAACACAAACTACACCAGTAATTACAAATAATGAAAATGATTAGTAATGAATGAGTTTACAGCCAAGTAATAAGATTAGATTAAAAACATATTATTTATAAGGTATCTAATTATTAAGTATAGAGAAAGTTTCAAAGTTATATCAGTTGTATTCTAATTATATAAATTGGGAATTGCTAGGCCAATAAGAAACAAAATAGACTTAGAAAATATTATTTGGTTTAAGGATGGTCACTCTATAATGATAAAATGTTAAACTCACTGGAATGATACGACAGATCTAAACTTGTATGCACCAATAAAATAACCTCAAAATATTGAAGGCAAAGTTGGTAGAATAATACAGAGAATTATGAACCCACTATTTGGGGAAACATGATTTATTTATAGTTCAGACAGATAAAAAAAAGATACAAATAAGTGAAATAATTATCAAGCTTAATCCAATTGACATATTTAGAAAGTATTCTTCTCAAGTACGTAGGGAGTATTCACAAAAATTGACTAAGCTATAGAGAAAGTCTGAATAAAATACCCAAAACTAAGATCACAGGGACCACATCCTTAGACAACAATGTGATAATGTGACAATGTGAAGTCAATAAAAAAGGTGAAGTTGTAGTCCCACTGAAAGGGATATGAACCAGAGGAACTAGACTGAGATACCAATTCCTAATTTAATTATAATCCAAAAAAATACACCATTCTTTTACTAGGGCAAACAAGAAATTAACCACATACCACCACTCTTGGGTAAGGGGGGGGGTAAGGGGCAAAGGTGCCATCTGACTAATAAGGATGGTATTCTACTTTGGCATATAAAACCGGTCACATATCTTCAATTAGCATTTTACAGACAAGGAAACTGAAACTTCAGAGAGTAAGTTTCAAAGACCAGAATTTGAACAACAGTCCATACATTTATTTGTTATTTTCAATTTTGTAGTAGGCATTTAATAAATAATAGCTAACTGAATGACTACCAGTTTAACAGGTTTGCCTGAGTAACAAATTTAACAATATTGTTTGACAGCAAAGACTATTACACTACTGAGGTATGTTAATTGCTTGTAGAATGGAAAGAAAACTAATGGTTTTTTTTCTTAAAAGGGAATTGTTTTAAGATAGGCAATTACTGATCTAGATTCTCATAAAAGAGGTCTTTAAGTGCCTATTTTTATGAAAGGTCTCAAACAACATTATACAATATGTTATAAATTATATTTTTTCTTTTATATGCTATAAATTACTATCTTTTCTCACTGCTAAAAAAAAAAAGATGATGCTATGAAACATTCATTTTGGAGAACCTGACAACAATGATGTGAAATAGATAAATAAAAATCATTTAAAATTTAAAAAATTAACATTGAAAATAAATAAATGTGACTAAGTATTCAGTACATTATCATAAAAAGCAGGTTTTTCAGGTGACCATTTTGGTGGGTAAGAATTTATGGTGTATTACTGTCAATTGACTTTATATTAAAAAGTATAGATATATATATATCAGTCAAAAAATAAAGGTTCTGAAGAATATATAGTAATATTAATTTTAAAGCCTTCTGAATTTTTGTTTTCTCTTTTTGTTAAGAAACCAAGATAAGTAATAATCACATTGCTTAGGTGACAAATTTTGTATGAGAACTACATGTGAGGTTCTTGGTCAGAGTTTTTCTATGTTTCTGCATCACTAAAGCCTAGTAGAGTGTGTGGAATAGAAAAACACACACACATACACACACACTTATAAGCATTTCCTCTACATGTCTTTGCTTTAAATGTTTTAGAAAGGTACTAAAGTTAGTTGATTGTTACTAATAACACAGGAGACCTCTTTAAAAGAGAGGGTGTAAAGAACTATATAAAAGCATGAATTTTGGTATTGCTCCAATAACAGCATGATAGAAAAGAAATTTCTGTAAGATGCTATGGCATAGATCAACACAATCTTCTTCAAGGTATTACTAGAAAGAGAAATCTGGGCAATTAGATATCCATTAAATTTATTGGTAGATAATTGTTTGATCCTCCATGAGTATTACTAATGAACTATTTTTAGATAGTATAGATATTACATAATAATAAAATTACTGTTCCCTTTTTTATTATATAAATGAATATCCTCTGAAGCAGATGAGACCTTTTTCTCTTCAAAAGGAACCATGGTAGTATACTGTTCATATCCCTATGCACTAATACTCAAGGAAGTAAATATTAAATTTAAGGGAAGTTTAATCTTTTCCCTAGGTCAAACAAACTTTACCTCAAATGGTTTAGCATAAAAAGTTTTATTATCTTCTTAAAACGGAATAAACTCAAACATTATAACAAATGAATTTAGTGTTCTAATTTATAGCTCTTGATCAAGAGAAATGTTTCATATGAAAAGATTTCTAAGGTTCTTATTGTTCTAGCTCCTAAAAACTAATTCTTTCCTTAATCAAATGATAGTCCATTTCATTTTATACTACAGGAGTCTGTGTAATCATTCAATTATTTGGAGAACTACTATAAAGCATCATCCAGGATGACACTGCACTGTGGAGGGAAAAGTCACAAATTTTCATTCAGCATATTTTCTGAAAGATTTAATGAATTTATTGATTAAAATAGATGTATCAGGTATAGATACTGAAATGTTGAAATACAACTTTGGGTTATGAGATTAAACAGTTCTGATTTCCAATGCTACTATTTATTAAAACATCTAACTCTATCAATACTCTTTAGTGTTGCTGACTTCTTTCTACAATCACATGAACACAGCTATGTTTTTTATAAAAGAATTAATGTATCATGTCAAATTCCTTTAATACTGTAATTTCAATTTATAAACCTACTCACCCCCTTTTAGAAGACTTAGTGGCATACTTCCATCATCCTCAAATTTTCCACAACTTCTATTCTATTCCTTATTCTCCTTTGGTTAGGGTTTCATCTTGTGTTAGAGTGGTGCTTTCAAAACTGGTCCACAAAATATTTACTTCTCAAGATCATAAGTGATACTCCACCAGAAAAGGAGTCCATAGTTAATTAATTTTGAGAAATACCACCTTAGTTTAGTTTGGCTAAATTCACATAAGATGCTTATGTGCATAGCAAATCACTAAGTAGAATACAATATGCAGCTTTCCTCAGACATATTTCCACCTGGAAATTGCTACCCCCAAGCCCATTCACATCATGTGGGATAGTTTGTGAAATGTCCTGGGAAATGTAAAGCCAGAAGGAGATGAACTTATTAAATCAATAGAGATTACCTCCATTTTTAAAAGCCTAAAAACCCAGAATTATGTGCGGTCCCTCAAGCCAATCCAAGAGATAAAGCACTACTAACAAACTCTATCTCATAATAGTTAAAGTGGAGGTGTCTTATCTCGTCTGAACATGCATTTATTAATCTTGTGATACCATTTACATGGAAGGTTAGCAAATAATGATTAATATAGCTAATACTGAAAATTATTGGCTAAATTTAAAAGAATTAAAATTTATTCTTTAATTTTTAAATTCTATTAATCAAAATTTTGTTATATCCTAAAATAACACTCTATCTTCTCTGAAAGTAGCACATTGTGCCTAATTTAATTTTACAACTTAACCAGTAAGCACAAAATTATAGATTGTGTCTGATTATATCTGTGTAGACATGTATACACATGCATATCCAAAAAATACACATTTCAAAAGAAAAACTTATGAATCCAATAATGGCATCATCCTGGCAGATTAATATATTTGATTAGGTCTTCTCTGTACTGCAATTTAAAAGTGGGTCTTCATGGTTTATCAACTACAGTTGTATAATAATAAAACCTTTGTGGCAATATTCAGGATTTTTCTATAAGCAATGGTTCACCACTAAGTCCAATTTTGCTCTATGGTACCTCTGGCAATAGAGACAGTTTTGTTGTCAAAGCAAAAACAATATGCTATTGCAATCTATCCTACAATGCATAGGCTAGTTTCTATCAGATAATTATCGAGCCCAAAATGTCAATAGTGTCATAATTGCGAAACTGTGATTTATAAAGCAAAGTCCTATGTCCATTCTCAAATGGAACCATTGTTACACCATTATACAAGGAGTATTATAAATAGAAAGACCCATTACTTTTTCTTTTCAATGATGCTCTATTAAAGAACAATCAAAATATGAATATAATGTAATAACTTGAAATAATTTTGAGCCACTGAAGATACCTATTTTCAAGAGAGGAAAAAATAGTTAGTCACAACCCTATATCTTGCTAGTGACTTTATATGAAGTATATTCGCCAGCAAAATTCTTCAGGAAGAAACGACTTTTCATGAAAACAAGAGTTCAAGTTTTCATACACAAATAGTTCTTCACACTTGAAAAAAGATGTTTCGCTGAATATAATTCCACAAATTACCCTTGATTCACATTTCCTTTCCTTAAATATCTTTATTTCCTTCTGGCATAATACACTGTTGTCAAAAGTTTAACAAACAACAATTTTCTTTCTTTTATTGGTCACTCAATTTTTCTGACTCATATTCAAAAGGTTTTTTTCCTCTCTTTAACTTCATTATCTTTACAAGCATTTGTAATAGTTGTAATTCTATTGATAGTTGGTATATTGGTTATACCATATACACATGCAGTTTCAAATTGTTTTTAGTTGATTAGGATTTTGTTTTCATTTTTTACCTTTCCAACCATGATATTTACTTTTGAATTTCTCCAAGATTAGGGTTCATTTCTGAAATTTTATACTTTGTTTCTTTTCTTTCCTAGGTTCTACATCTTTTCTGAGTTTTTCAAACTCTAATGCATGCCTTTCTTTCTTATACCATTTTCTTAATTTACTTGATTGTTCTGAATAGGAGGCTGTAGTACTTACCTGTTTTGTGGGCACATGCCCGACTTATATTCAATTCACTATCTTCATTTTGCAACTCTCTCTCTCTCCCTCCCCCCTTCTCCCTGTCTCTCCCTCCTTCCCTCTTCCCTCCCTCCCTCCTCCCTCCTTTCCTCTGTCCTCCCCCCCCCTCTCTCATAATAACTTTCTTTGGGACTTTTCTTTCACCATTTGTTAGTATTTTTATAAATTTTATTTTATTTTCTGTATACAGTCTCAGTCTTATTTGTATAGTTATGACCCATCCTTTCCCCACTCCCCCAGTGGCTCCCACCTCCCTTTCCCTGCAAGTCATTGACTAGTGTTTGGTCCATTGTTCTCTTTATTTTCCAGTGCAATGTCCTTTATTTACTGCTTAGATTTCCAGGGGTGGCTTTATAGCAGGTAACTAGTCCTAGTCCAGGCACGACTGAAAACCTCTTGTCTGGGTTTGTGGAGCTCCTTGGTTGTGGCACTTCCGTTGATGGAGTTGACTGTTTCCTTTTCTCCAGACCTGTGTGATTACAGGGTTTCATGCCTCCTTGTTCATGTCAGCTATCTCCTCCAATCTGACGTTTGTTCCATTTGCTGCTTCCAAATGTTATTGTTTTGGTGTCTAGAGTTGGTCTCACAACTTTGTGGTAGAGAGATCCTCCAGTAGGGACAAACTCTGGTGGGTGCATGATCCATCACCTCTCCTCTTTCCTGGTTTGCAGTTCTGAGTGGGGCCACAGCCCCATCTCTGTGGCTTTTCTCACCCTTTGTGGTAGGGGGTTGCTTCGCTTGTGTTGACAAGTCACTGCATCAGGGGTTTGGTTCCCTGGCCCCTGAAACATTTAAAGTGTAGCTCTGTGGTAGGCCGCCTTTGGTTCCATCATCTTTGTCTCTTATGGTTCCAATCATGCTTTGTTTGGGTCTCACCCAGTGACTGATGTGTCCAGGGCCTTTATTCTTCTCTCATATGTCTGCAGCCGGATTGCTTTTCTTCTCATTCCTATGAAAGTTTGTTAAAGGTGGGAGTGCACCAGTGGGGGAACCCCTGCCCCCCCTTGCATGCCTGCTAGCTGGCAGGGGTACCATCCCCAGCAGAGGGACTGAGATTTGTTCCCCTAGCCTACTTCCCCCTAGAGTCCCTAGAGTTGCAGTGGAGTAAGGCTCTGCCTACCTACAAGCATCTGGAGAAGCTATGGTCAGCT
Organism: Uropsilus gracilis; assembly: GCA_004024945.1. Taxonomy (NCBI): domain Eukaryota; kingdom Metazoa; phylum Chordata; class Mammalia; order Eulipotyphla; family Talpidae; genus Uropsilus; species Uropsilus gracilis. Next base: position 25,520 of record PVHY01008978.1, read on the forward strand.
GAAGCATGTGGGATTCCCCAGGGGGTCTCTGGCAGCCCAGGACTTCTTGGAGGCTGGGATTTTCAGACAGTTCCTACCTTGTTGGGAAAGGCTCACAAAGCTGTTGCTTACTCTCTCCCGTCCCCCTCAGTCTGGGGCTCCCTGGCAGAGGTACCATCTGTTACTATTTTTTAAAATGAAATTGCTTTTGCTGAAATTTAAGTTAGAGGCATGATCAACAGAGTTTTTCTAACACCCCAGAGCTCATTCTGTTGTTTCGTATGGCCTTCAAGAAGCAACTTGTTGACTATTATGTATCTGGGCAAAGCTGAAGCCTGGATTCCATGGGCAGTACTATTCATTGAAATGACAGGGGGCACCTAGCTCTGGGTGTCACTGTCTCTTGCTTTAAAATTGCAAATATTACTAAGAGCTGGGTAGCACCTTGATTGGCATACCTGCCTAACAAGACACCCCCCCCCACCCCATCCCCAGGGGTTCTCTTGGCGGGAAATAAGGATATAAAAGAGGATTGGAACAAAGAGAAAGGATCAGCCATTTGAGGAGGAAAGATGGAGGCCAGGCCATTAGGAGCTTGAGCCCCGCAACCCATGACTCTTAATAAGCATAAGCTGAGTGTGCCTGTTGAAAGCTAAAGAGGTCAGAGATTTGAATTCCATGTGGGAGTGTGCCTTGATGACTTTGACTTAGGTATTTTTGAAGAGACTGTGTATGTTAGGTCTGAGAAGAAAATGAACTTTGCTGGTTCCAGTACTATGGCGTCTCCTTCTGCTACCTGAAGGAGGACAGGGGAAAGATTGTATGGCGGAGTTAGAAGATGTCTTTGAACATGTGGAGATGAACTCTGACCGACTGGACGTTGGTGAGATGATCAGGACTAGGAGACTGAGGGTGGTTTTTGGACAATATGGGGAAAGGATTTTGGACAATGTTGAGAAAGGACTTTGGACAATGTTGAAGTAATTGAAGTTTTTCTAATTATATATTTTTTTGCAGTAATTAGGAAATCACTTTGTTTAGCAATAAATTAGTCTGCACTCTAACAGTCTTGGGATTTGGTGAGATTTGGTTTGGGATTCTGGTGAGAAGGCTGGGGATGGTGGAAAGAACCTTAAAGTTTGAAAAGGGTAAATTGAGGCAAACTGGTGCAAAAGTTTAAACTGTAGTTTCTAAGTTTTTTTTGCAGTCTTTGGAGTTGGGAGTTGAAAAGAAGTTGCTGGTTAAACTTATATAACAAAGGTGACTGGTGGGCGAAGGCATTTTTCCTGCAGGAGGTAACTGCTTTGAGTCTGGCAGAAGCAGACAGTTGAGTTGATTTGAGTTACAGTTAGAAAGTTGAGTTGAGTTTAAGTCAAAAAGTTTCAAAGCTACTGATTTTCTTGTAACATAAAAATACAATTGAAGTGACAATAAGGTTCCATAAAGGCTATGGCTTCCTCTTGTCTACCTTCTTTTGTTCTTTCACTTGCTTGATCTGATGGAAGCCAATTGCCCCACTTTAAGTTGCCTCTGAAGAAGCAAAAACCGAGGGCACCAACCAACTGACAGCAAGGAACTGAGGCCCCTGAGTTCAAGAGCTCACAAGGAAATGAACTCTGCCAACAACCACTAAGGTGAATTTGGAAACAGGTCTCTCCTCAGTCAAAGCTAAAAGTGACTCTAGCAGAAGCCAACACATCTCAATAGATATCTTGACTTTAACAGATTAACTATGAGCATGTTAGACACAGTAAACAGCTAAATTACACCCAGCTTTAGAGTTCACAGAAATTTTAAGATAATAAATGTGTGTTCTTTTAAGTGCTAGGTCTGGGCTGTTATGTAGTCATAGATAATGATACAGTTTTTTGCAGTTGTGTTTTCAAGTAGGCTGGGAATTTGGAGAGTCTAAACTATTTCCTTAGTAATTTTAGAAACAAATGTTACAAATAATATTTTCTCATTTATGAATGAATGTTACAAAGTTCACAGATACAGTTGATTAGATATACAGATTTAATACTGTCTATTAATTTATTTCAAAATATACATATACTCTGATGTTTAATTCTCAACAGCACAATTCCTTCTTTTTCTGAGAAGTAACTATAGCACCATTAATTCAAATATGCATTTATATAGAAATCAGGTGCTTTATTTTCTAGCAGTCTGAATCTGCCAAGTAAAAAGAAGCAAATATTAATCATATCACTTTTCAAATAAATAAAAATTAAAAACAAAACAAAAAAATTAAGAGTCAAGGTATTCCTCTTTCAAAGAGTGAAATCATTTTTTTATCTTATTTTTAAGGTCTTTTATTCATATAATGTCAGCTATTTCAAGTTTTTTAAAAATGTTGTTCATAGCTATTCTTTTTCACAAGAAAATATAATCCCCCCTCACTCCTAATAAAATATAAGTTCAATTTAGGGACTTTTTGTATCATGGCTATATACTCAATGTCCACAATTATCTATAATTATGCTCAGATAATATAGACTGAGTATACGAAAGCATCAAAACCTACCATATAGAAACTAGCGTTTATTTGGTATGCATACTTTACATGTTTTATATTTTATAATCTTTTAAAGAAATTGTTTTTAATCTTCTTTTAACAGATAAGGAAACTAAGACCGGAAACAAATCTATCCAACACAAACATGGTAAGTTAGAGGCTTAGTCTCAAGGCACTAAAGAGTCTAATTTCAAAGGATTTTTAAACGCCTATCCTATTATTGCAAAGTCTCAAACATTTGTTTTTTCCACAGTAGAGAATATTCTCAGTATGCATTTACTCTTGCTTTTAGCTGCCTTCTTTCAATAACATGGTTCTAAGAGCCCTCAGACTATTACAATGACCACCTATTTCCAAATCACCCATTTTCCATCAGATTATATTTAATTTTCTTCACAAAATCAATTATTTTTATTTTCTTACACTACTGTTCATTTGTGCACAGTATTTGATTTCTCCCTTCAGCTGTAATCCCCCTAACTTTCCCACTACCATAGTACCTTTGAACCATTTCCACAGTCCCTAGAGCTCTTCTCTCCCTTCTGACCCCTCTTCTTCCCCTTCCTCTGCTGTATGCCTCAGACCTATGTCTGCTTGTAAGTTTTGTCTTTTTCCTAACACTTTGTTCAATTTCCCTATATTCCACCTATAAGTGAAATCATCAATTTTTCCCCCTTCTGACTTGTTTTGCTTAGCATAATCCCTTTCAGTTCCATCCATGTTGTTGCAAATGACACAAGTTTATCTTTTTTTGATTGCTGAATACCATGTTTATACCACGTTTTCTTGATTCATTCATGTGTTGGAGGTCTTTAGACTGGTTTTATACCTTAGCTATTGTAAATAGTGCTGCAATAAACATGAGGATAGGTTTCTTTTTGAATCAGTATTATTGTGTCTTTTGGGTAGATTTCCAGGGTTGGAAGTGCTGGATCATATGAGGTAATAGCTCATCATGGTTTTGATTCACATTTCTGTTATCGAAAGCAATACTGAACATTTTCTGCTATGCCATTTGGCCACTTGTTTCTTCTTTGGAGAAGCATCTTTTTAGCTCTTCTCCCCATTTTTTGCCTGAGTTGTTTGTTTTGTTTTTGTTGAGCTGTGCAAGTTCTTTGATATCAGTTCCTTATTAGTTCTATGGTGAGTAAATATTTTCTCACACTCCATGGGTACAATCCCAGTTGTTTCTCTTTTCCTTCACTTTCATGCTTTTAAAGATGCATCCTCAGAGATATTTCTGAGGCGTATGTCATGGATTTTTTTTAAAATTATTAAATAATTTATTTATATATAAATTTCACATAGTTGTAATCCCCAGGGTTGACCCACCCTCATCCTCATGGAGTGTTTTACCTGTTTTCTTCAACATGGTCTATGGTTTTAGGCCTTACATTCAAATCTTTTATCTATTTTGAGTTGGTTTTGTATGTATGGTGTGAGGTAGTAGTTTAGTTTTGTTCTTTTGCATGTAGCGGTTCAGTTTTCCCTGCAGAGACTATCCTTTCAGTTTATAGCCTTCTCCTTTGCCATAACTTAGTTGCCTAAAATTGTGTTTAATTTAAATTCATAAACTCTAGATATAATTTTTAAAGTCTAATTAATCCCATTTAAACTAAAATGTAAAATAACAGTAATTTTTGTATTTCTTAATACACAGCAGACTATCTTTTTACAAAGGAAACTGATAATTTCTAATTAAAAAATTTTAATGCAATAATTTTTAAATGTAATAACAAATAACTATGCTCCTTAATACTAGACATTGCTAGTGAAATTGGGTCAATGTTTTGGAGTGACAATTAGCAATACACATAAGAATCCTGAAAACAAGCTGGGCGTTGTGGCATGCACCTGTACTTCCAGTTACCTGGGAGGCTGAAGTTGGGGATCACTTGAGTGTGCGGGTTCGAGACAACCCTGAACACAGCAAGACCTAGTCTCTTAAAAAAAAAAAAGAATGAAAACATTCTATGCTCTGATTCGATAATTTCCCATCTAAAAATCTGGAAGGAAATAATCAGACACAGATAAAAAGTTATACATGTAAAGTAAAGGTATACATATAAAGATAGAGATAGATGAACAGGAAGGTTCAGTGAATATTTTATAGAATAAAAAATGGTAACTTAAATATTTAACAAATATAAAAAAATTAAAGTATGACATAAAGTATGCAATTATTAAAATTATTTCAAAGGCTAATCAAAGACATGGAAAAGTTCTTGCAATTTATTAAGATTAAAAGTATAATAAAGGATAACACTGATTTCAATTTAAAGTTTTTACTTTTAAATAAATTGGAAGAAGTATGCTAAAATATTAAACATGAGTATGTCTGAGTGACAGGATCAGATGTGATTCATAGTTTTCTTCCAAATATTTTTCCAGACGTTTCCACGTTTTTATAATAAACAGTAACATTAAGTTGAAAAAAGAGCTCATTATTTTTCAAAGCACGGAATTCAATTAAATAAGTTTTTGAATTTTCATACTGAAACACAACAAATTATATGTTGTAAATTAACTGTCACTTAAAAATTTTAATTTAAAAAGTATTAAAGGGAAATCCTAATTCTGATTTTCTTACTGAAAATTACACTGTGCAGTAAACTACATTTATTATAAGTAACTTCCGAGCAGATATAGATCAATCCATACTCTGTAGTCTCATTACTATTACCTTTTCAGTAAGTACTCTTTTTAATTGCTATTTCTCTTTCCTCCCTCCCTTCTACATGTTTCCTCCTCTCTAATTCTCTACCTACTTATATTCATACTAGTATCAAAATAGCACTAAGTACTGACATCTGACCTATGAACATTCTTTTTCATAATGAATGTAAATATCTGACCTTCTATACAGAGTTGCAGAGGTTACATGCCCCAAAGTAGGAAGGAAAAGCAGCAAAGTAACAACCTTTAAGATAATCTCACTCTGCCGAGTAGATCACTGAAAAAAGGGGGGAAGATAAAACCTGGGATTTTAACATTTCTAACTAATAAAAATAAAGAGTCCAGATTATTAAAATTTTACTTATTGAGGAAAAAGAATAAACTTTAGAGCTAATAGTCCTTGTACCTAGGACCTTACAATCTAACACAAAAAAGCTAACATAATGAGCTAAACTAACATTTAACATAAATCAGTCCACCAACAAAATCAAACATATTTATATATAGCACCTGTACTGAAGAGCAGCCATGCACTGTATTACTGTATTTATGCACAGCTTCTGCAGTAAGAAGCAAGGTCCAAATATTTGCAAGGTATATATAAAGCAGCTATGAAAATGTATTGCTATCATATCTCCTACATATTAGGGAGCAGACTATCATTTCAATGACCACTGTCATTATAGAATATTAGGGCAGTAATATTATACAATAACTTAAAAATAACCATTATCAAATAGGATAATAGTATTAACAGGGTTTCAAATCAAGAATTTGTTTTTACCTCAATGTGTGTTGTATGTATATGCACATGTTTATGCTATATATTTACTATACCATAACCTTTGAGAATGTACTGCAAGATTTTTTCTTTATATATTTACAGTTTTCAGCATACTTCCTCCTCAATATCTATTATTATCACTCTAATTTCCATTTTAAAAGTTATTGTAGAAACATGTGGTTTCTTTTTTTTAATTCCTTGAATTCATGGCTCAAAAGTCTTTAACTTATCAGTTCATGAATAGCAAACAATTATACTTCTAAATGCAGGATTTTGAATTAAATCTCTTGAGGACTTTATTTTATGGTGATTTATAAAAATACCTATCTGATCCCTTGAAAAAATATTTCTCAAATCTTCTTAGGAAGTCTTTCCTTAAACACTATATATATATAAATATCTATATAAGTTCAGTTCAGTCAATAATTCAGAGAAGTCATCTTTTCATAAAATACAGGTCTGAAATGTGACATAAAAGAAACACCTAGGGAAAAAAGAAACACCTAGAAAACAAAGATATTGCACTAAAATCAAGTGAACTCAGTTCAACAAGTTCTCAAACTTTAGCAAGCATCAGAATAACTTGAAAGATTTTATTTTATTTTTTTTATTTTTAAGAGACGAGGTCTCGCTATGATGCCTATGGTTGTCTCAAACCCCTGGACCCAAGTGATCCCCAGCTTCAGCCTCCCGGGTAACTGGTATTACAGGCGTGCACCACCATGCCCGGCAGAATAACCTGAAAGATTTGTTAAAATACAGACTGTACACAAGACTTGGTAATAGGTGACTGAAGATATACCACCAAGTAACACCTACAACATTCCTGGTGCTGAAGCTGAACTCCCCATGCAGAGACACTCTCCACATGAGCAAGGAGCCCCCCAATCTCAATGGGGAAGGAAAGCCACAAACAAGTGACAGTGACCCATACGGCAACCATGAGCGAAGTGATGAGTCAGACCAACCACTTGCTGAGGTCTGCCCCCACCAGGGATCTCCACCATGGCCAACCGCTAGGAAAGGGATTGCGATTGTCTCCACCACAGGAAATTCCACAATGAAGAAGATGGGAGAGCCTCCCCACATACCGAACCAATAGAAGTTTTTTCAACATGCTCAGAAGGGTCATCTGCCCCAACGTTATCATGGAGATCTGCTAGCCTGGTGTGTAGTTCCCCCGAAATATGGAACTTCACCCAGGAGGACACTGCTCCAGGAAAAAGAAAACAAAGAGAACGGGCCAATCACCACCAAGATTCAACAATGAGAAGGGAACTAGAATGACCAGAGACCAGGGGAAGAGGAGGAGGGGGGATCATGCCTACAAACACGAGTTATGCATGCAAACAATAGTAAAAATTGATATTTAAAACAGACTGCTTAGTCTTAACCCCTAAGATTCTGATTCTGTACATGAGATGATCTCAGTAGGTCTGAAAATTTAATTTTAACAAACTCCCAGATGATGCTGCTGTTGCTGGTCTAGAGGCTTTGCTTAGAAAACCAGTGCTGCTAAATTTCAGGAATTATATCTTATGAAGTAAAAAATTAAACTACAACAGAATTTTTAATTTAGAAATACAAGATATTTTAAACTCTCCGCCTAGAAGCATATTAATAAGCTACTGGGAGTAAATTCTTTCAGAGAAAGAATCGCTTGGATTTTCACTAATCATAACTACAATAACAAAATAACCTCCTTCAAAGAATTAACAGTTTACCTGCTAGAAACTACTGAGATAAACATCAACAAGTACTTCAAGCAGAAGGGGGGGGCATTCTGAATTAACTTATAAAATGAAAAAAAACTACTTCCTTAATGTATTTTAAGTAAGCTCTATTTGCATCTGTCTGGCAGTAGTATAAACATAGTGTGTTTTTATATCAGGCACGTCTAAAGCTGAATCATGGCTTCACCAAACCACTTTCCTCATATGACAATATCACTCTCCTGGGTTATGTGCATAGTAAAGAATTCCAACATGGCAAAGCTACATAAAACCTTATAATGTCTACCATTCTTCAGTGGAACTATTGATGCTTAGGGCATCAAATTATAAAAATTGGAATGAATAATTTTTCATATTTTTATAAATACCTATCAGAAGCATCTGAGAAAGAAGGAATTAAAAACAAAATTAGTTTGTTACTTGGATTTAATGGTTGAATCCTATCATGCAGAATGAGGTGTACTGACCAAAAGTCAAAGGGAAAAAAAAAACAGTGATGAAATCTCTTGGATAAAGTCCTTCTATAGGTAGAAATGGAATTCTGGTATAATGCATTAGGGCTAGAGAAGTAACACAAAAATAACTGCCATAGGTTTTCCCTGAAATGGCATAAATCCCAGAGGTAGAGATCTAGTTGCCAGTAATGTAGGAATATAAGTATTGAAATATAGCTAACCTACCCTCCACTAGAAGAAGCATCTGCTAACTGCGAGTTACTGCTCAAAGGATGAGGTAAAAACCACACTGATCCAGGGAGCCTCAGCATTATTAACACTTTAAATGCCAGAGCATGCACCAGTTACAGAAATCAATAATGTTCCAAACTGGGTGCGGTGGCATGCACCTGTAATCCCAGCCACTTGGAAGGCAGAGGCTAGGAATCACTTGAGTCTACAGGTTCGAGACTACCCCGGCAACATAGTAAGACCTAGTCTCTAAAAAATAGCCAGGCGTGGTGGTGCGCACCTGTAATCCCAGTTACTTGGGAGGCTGAGGCTACCCAAGGAATCTCTTGGTTCCTGGTCAACATAGCAAGACCCAGTCTCTTAATAAAAAAAAATAATAACAATGTTCTAGACACTGCCAAATACTCCTGGATTGGGGGAGAGAGGGCAGCAAACCTGTCCCTTAATGAGAACCCACTGCCCTAGTTTAGGATTAAGTACAACAGTAAAGTCAGAACGTCTCCAAATCTAAGTCTTACATAGAACAATGCTCTGGCTATAAATCCTGATACTAAAATGCTCAATACATAATCACTATTGCATGAATATATGGTTGTGTGTACCAGCAATCACAGCAAACTTAACTGTTTCCTATTATAGTGAACTTTTTAAAAGAACTTAAAAGCATTTCATCATTGTTGTATATAGGAGACTAATGGAAAGCTATCACTTATATTCCACATAGTAATAAAAAACATGCCACAATTCATACATTCACATAAACACATATTTTAATTAAATGCAAACAAATGCATACATACACACAATTAGAAAGAGTTAACAGGTGACCTGCCATCCTCAAACATTTTTGGGGCTTAAATGATTACAACATAATACATATGCACATACAGATACACATATAAATGACCTTCAACAAAGTAAATGTAAATAGGTCCTCCAGAAAAAAATGTCAAACTAAGATATAAAGAAAATATAAATGAAATACAAAATACAAATTTAAAAAATAAGTCAGCAAATTCTGGTCTAGTTTAAACCTTACTTAAAATGATACAAGAAATACATAAGGGTAAACTTTATATAACAGTTCATAACACTAAAAATCAGTTAAACTTACTAAAGTATTCAGACCAACATTACTAGAACCAATAAATACAACTAATATTTGGTACTGTCTTGTAAAGTCAAAGCTTTACGTTTTGAAATAAATTCAGATTCAATCACGAATGGATCTGACTTCACTGAATCTGACTTCATTCAGACAAATTCAGTATTCTTGAAAAATGTGCACACACTTAAGTTTTAACAACAAAATACAGAATCTAATGCATCCAGGGAAGCTACTCTGAAGTTTCCATTCAAAGGACAAGAAAATCACCCCCTGATGCTCTTGACATTTTTGTCACTCTACTTTACTAGGTATTCATGATACAAGTGTTTCCAACTAAGAACATCTTTTGCAAGAGTTTGTTAAGATTAGGCATTAATTTTTCTCTTAATGTTTGGGGGGACACGTGTGAAACTGCCTAGGCCTGGCATTTATCTGTAGTATTGTGTGTGTGTGTGTGTGTGTGTGTTTAGTACAGATTCACTATTTTTTATAGATATATTTAGATTGTCTACTTTTCTTGATTCTATTTGGGAAGTTTGTATGTTTTCAGGAATGTGTCCATATCGTCTAAATTATCTACTTTACTGACATAAAATTATTCCTCTACATTCCTCAATTATTTCTGTCCCATCTTTCCCTTCTGATCTTAGTAATTTGAATCTTCTCCTTCTCTCTGTCAGTGGGGGGAAAAATCTTAAAGGTTTTGTCAATTTTGTTGATATTTCCAAAGAACTAGACTTTAGTTTAAAAGTTTTCTGTTTTACTATTCTTTAATTTCTACCATCATCTTTATAGCATCCTTCCTCTCTTTGCTGTAGGTTTAGAGTTAATCTTCTTTTCCAGTACCTTAAGTTGAGATTTTTCTTTTTAAACATACATTTATAGCTCTAAATTTCCCTCTTAGTACTTCATTAACTGTAGTCATATCTTTAAATGTTGCACTGATTTTCATTCATCTTAGTTTTCCTTATCAATTCTTATTTCTCCTTTGACCCACTAGTTATTGGGGGAGTTTCTTGAGATTTTCAAAAGCTGACTTACAATTTTTTCCATTATAGTTTGACACCATGCTTCCTATTAATTCTATTTTTTAAAAAAACATGTTAAGGGTTGTATGACAGTCATAAATTAAGTCATAAATCGCTTTACAATTGCTCTTCTATGTGTATTTAAATTACACCATGTTGCTGAGTTTTAAAGAACTTCCTTTAGCATTTCTTGTAAGGTGTGTATGCTAGTCACATACACATCAGTATTGTTTACCTGGGAATGTCTTCATTTCACTCCCATTTTTGAAAGATAGCTTTCCTTAATGTAGGATTCCTGATCAGCACTTTTTTTCTTCAAGAACGTAAGTGTTATTCCTAAGCGTTCTGATTCTGTTTAATGAAACGTCTACTACTGTTATTATAGCTCCCATACGATGAGTTGTTTTTCTCGCTGCTTTTAAAATTCTCTCCTCATCTTTGTCTTTTAGTATTTTCTATTTTGATGTATTTATTTAAACTCTGGGAGGTTAGCCTACTTGGAGTTTGCTGAGGTTCCAAATTATGTAGAGTTGTTGATCAATTAAGTGTGGATCAACCACTGTTTCTTTAAATATATTTTTCTCCTCTGCTCTCCCAGTACTCCTATTATGTGTATGTTGGTACAATTATTAAGTCCCATATTACCTTAAGATTCTATAACTTTTTTCCCTGTGCCTAAAGACTGTATAATCTCTATTTAATTATATTTAAATTGACTATTTCTTTACTGTCAATTCAAACTTATCACTGAGTCCTCAAAGTGAATTTTTAATTTTTTAGTACTTTTCAAACCCAGAATTTCCTTTTTTATTTTCAGTAATTTCTATGTCTTTACTAACACTCTCTAGCTGACATAAATTGTCACCCTACTTCCCCTTCTTTAGTAATGGTTTTCTTTAGTTCTTTGAATATACTTGAAATGATACTTTGAAATCTTCAGTTCATTAGATCTAACAACTAGTAAATGTCACTGAAAGTGTCTATTTGCCTCTCTTCCACTGTATGGGCCATACATTTCAAATTTTTTTGCATGTCTTATAACATTATACTGAAAACTGAGTATTGTAGAAACTATATGACTCTGCATACTCTGGGATTTGCTCTTGTTATTCATTTATTTGTTTAACACTGGCAGAATTATTTCAGTAAAGTCTACTCCCACATTTTCCCTCAGTGTGAAGTCTCTGTTGTTCTTCAGGAAACAGTTTTGGATACAATCTTGGAAAGTCACAATGTAACCATAAGACCACAGTGTTTTAGACGGGTCTCCTAGTCTCCTTTTCTGGTGAACCCATGTAATTAAAGCACTACTCATTGTGAGTAGACTGTTCTGTTATTTTCAACAATGATCTGAAATGCAAATTGCTCCACAGACTGATGCAAAGAAACCTGAAGTCCTTTGAAAGGATCAGTTCTTTGAAAGGTCAGTGTTTGAGATTTACTCTGACCTCAGGAGGTCTTCTCCAGCCCTCTAACTGCCATGTATAACCTCCACTTTTTGAATTAAAGTTCTCTACATACTGCTCAAATGAAGCCAGTTCCTTTGGAAAGAAATTCAGCACACTCTATTTCACTGCCTGGTTCTTAGACAAGCGCTCCCGAGTCAGGGCTCTAGAGGTGGGGAATGGGCATGTGATTCAGTTTTGGTCCTGAATGCAGCCCAAAGAGCAGCACCTGGACCCCTGGCTGCACTGGCCGTTCTGACAGACTTCCGGGCTGGGAAAATCTGGGATGTCTGAGGAAAGCATGAACTGTGAAGTAGTGAGAAATAGCCTCAGCTCTCATTAACGTGCTTCTCCCACTGTGGAACTGCAGCCTTAAGAACTGAGGCACAGGTGATTGTGGTACTAACAGTCTCATTGGCACTACAGCCAATAGCATCATTGTGCCACCACTGGAACCAGTCAGAAAAAATGCTCTACTTAACTACAATGTAGTTTCAGCAATGGATAGCTGAGAGCAGCATGAAAATCTTGACATCTTGTTCTTCTTAGAAATATACCTGCCTAGGAGTTACGAAAGAGGGGAAACCTTGGTTCTTAGCTACAATAATCCTAGTAGAGTTTCCATCTTGCTGATTTAAGAAAGGGGAAAAGGTGGTACAAATCCTGCTTCAATGCCACAGATTTTTGCTGCTCTTGCCATGTTTTAGATATTACTTCTTTATGTGTTACATGATCTTAGTCAAACAGTGGTGGTAATGATAATTATTTTCTATTTCTGCTTATTTTCCAAGATTAGCAGGGTTAGCTTTTGATAATGGGAGAAAAATACCCTACCCTTTTCAAACAAGGAAAGAAACAAAATAGTCTTCCTAAGTTGAGAAGTAGTGCTTCACAGTGCAGGCCAGGCCCAGAAGAGTGTTCACTGTTCTGGAGATAACATCTCATTGCTGGGAATGAAAACATCCATCAAAACTAAGATTCATGGTTAGATGGGCACCATTCAGAAGCTGAAGGTTTTTAGTCTGTGATAGCTCTGGATTCAATTACAAGTTATACCATGATTTAGCAAAAAGCAACCACTCAGACTCTACCAAAGTTCATTTTTTTTAATATTTGTTATTCCACACCATAAATACTGCCTAAAGTCCCATTCTTAAGGAGACTGCTTTGAGAGCCTTGCCTTTAGTCTCCTGCCAGGTGACCTTGCTAAACTGGTTTTTTCCTCAAGAGTTGGTGGTATGGTTTTCCACTTCTCTGTCATCAGGTAGCAGGCCTCACATTGGCAATACTACTACCTTCTAAAACAAGTAATTTCAGCAGCTTCACTGAACGTGGGTCCCCACAGACCTTTTATGCTGTCCTGTCAAAGTAGGCTGATACAACAAAATCTATTCTGTAAAAGCTCCAAAGGATTTCTTCATACATCTTCTTCCTCCACAAGAGGAAATGACTACTAGAACAGAGGTGAAGAATTTCTTATATCCTCAACAAGTATGTGAACTGTATTTCCTTGATAGTTCCTATACCACAGACCACCATCATTCCTAGAACCCAGAGTTCATTGTTGTTTTTTGTGATCTGCCAACACTATCCAGTCAGAGGTTTCCTCATTTAAGTCACATGAAATGCATCATGAGATGATTTTATCAGTGTGTGACTATCAAGGAGTACCTTGAAACCCTGCACTGAGTTGGTTCCTATGGATAAAAGTTCTTGTTCAAGACTATGCTTCTCTAACAGGGAGGTTTCATTTATACTGAAAATTTGCTCTGGCAAGTCCTTTTCCCCCTTCTGGAATCAAGAGTTTCCAGAAGTTTTTCGGCTGCCTTTTACATCAGTATTCACAGACTCCTTATTCAACATCATAGCTGGAGTCCTTCCTGCTCTCCCTTTTAACATCACAAGCTCTTTGCTCTGGTCATGACCATCACAGTGCTAAAAAGAATCTGTCTCTGGGTATGGTCTTCAATCCAGGTCATTAGAAGTCTCTCTTATCTGATAAAGGTCCTCCTCAAATTTCCTTTTTTCTTTCTTTCTTTCATAGTGACTAGGCTTTACTATGTTGCCGCCCGTCCAGCTATTTCTTAGAGACTAGGTCTTGCTATGTTGCCCGGGGTAGTCTTGAACCCACAGACTCAAGCAATCCCTGGTTTCGCCTCCCAGGCGCTGGAATTACAGACATGCACCACCACACCAGACCCTTCTCATTTCTATCTGTTTCTAAAGAAACAGAATCCTTAACAGTTTTTTGTTTGTTTGTTTGAGACTAGGTCTTGCTATTTTTGCCTGTGGAACTGCAGGCTCATGTTGCCCAGGGTACCACGGACTCAAGCGATCCCCAACCTCAGCCTCCCAGGTAGCTGGGATGACAGGTGCACGCCACCATGCCCAGCTACTTTTTTTGGAACTAGGTCTTGCTACATTGCCCCTGGCAGAACTCGAACAGCAATCCCTGGCCCTGGCTGCGGTTTCCTAGGCTGCTGCTTACAGGCATGCGCCACCATGCCCAGCCTAGATTCCTTAACAGTTTATGTTTCAAAATCATAACTATGGTAGAGGGACATAAATGACTGGCAAACAATGAACATAAACATAACTACGGTGAGGGATATGACTGACCTTCTACTTTCGGAGTCCTTAATAACTTTTATATTCTTTCCCAGGTCAATTAACATGGTCTCTTACTGGTAACATTGCCAACATTAGCAGTGCATTTTCCATTAGGGGTACAAAAGTAAATGTAATGTATGCAAACATGAAAAATATGAGGCTACTGACAGCATAAAATGCTATAATGTTATAATGATTGTTACTACTCTAGGCAGTAAGAATTTTGGGGTAACTATATTATTTATGATACATTTTTTATCAAAATGTCATATACTGGATTTTTTTTCCCAATCAAGGGAAAACATTGTAATTTTTAAAGTAACACTATAAGCAAACTCTGAAACAAAAATTCCAAATTCCCTTAGAATTCCTAAAGCAGTTAGACTGCTTTTGTAAAAATAGATTTTTTTCACCTACCTAATTTTCCTGAATATCCATTTATTGAAATCAGACATAAAGGCTTGTTTTTAAGTCACTTAAAAGATAATTATTTGAATTTGATTACTGAGAGAGATCCTAAACATATAAAACTTCTGAACTCTATGATAAAAATGTTCATTTCTGTTCAATTTTATCAAGAGAATCAGTAAAAATATATTCAATAGAATTATTTTTCTATATATGGCAAAGGGAGAGGGGGAAACAAAATAAGTACCACTTTGTTGTGAGGCTAAAAAAGTACATTAATCTTATGTAAGAACATTTCAGTTAGCTGACTAGAGTTTCTCTAAAATACTAAATAAATTCAATATTGAAATATTTGTAAAAGATAAGAAAATACATCAAAAAACCTCATTTTTCGTTTGAACTATTTTAAGATAAGATAGTTATCTCTTATATATTTAAATGTGTACCATGAGACTTCCTGGGGGGGGAGGGGCCTCTAAAAAGGATGAAGATAAGGCATCTAATTTATCAACTGGAATGCATTCATTAATTTATAAGTTCATAAATCCCTAAAGCTAAGAGTGCAGGTACTGGGACTAAAAACCAAAGTAGAGACTTCTACTATCATTTACAATAGAAAATAATCATCAAAATCTTTGGAAGTCTGGGACAAAAGAATGGGAGAACTGCAAAGTGGCAGCAATGGGAAAATACAAAAGATTTTTTTCTTAATATTTAAATCTCTTTCAACTACAACTTTTTAAAAATTAACTACCATGTAATGCTTAGTTTACAACATATATAGAAGTAAAATATTTCTAAAATTAGCATTAAAGGGTAAAAATGGAAGTATTATACTTCCATGGAATAACTAACTGCACAACGTATGTAAATCTGTTAGATGGCAGACTGCTATCACTAAAAGCAACCACTAAGTGATGAGTTATACCTAATCAACAAAGGAGATAAAGTTAAACCAAAAATATCTCGATACAGAAAAGTTAAAAGAGCAAATCAGACAAATATAAAGCAAAGAGACAGCAGAGCTAAAACTAACCACATGATTACAACAGCATTAAATGTAGGTGATCTAAATACCCCATTAAAAAGATTGTCAGGCTAGAGGAGGGGAACAATCCTGAGTATATAGTACCTACAAGAAATTCACCTTAAATATAGGTTAAAGGTAAAATAAAGTGGAAAAGTACATATACACCATGCTGACATTCAAAAAGAATGCTGGAGTGACTATTATTAATATCACAAAATGAATTAAAGTCAAATAGTTGTAACAGTCTTGATTTCTTAGTCATTAAGAGGTCATCTTTTCAAGAAGACATAGAATCTTAAAGGTTTAAGTACCTATTAACATAACGTCAAAATTACATGAGGCAAAACCTGATAAACTGCACCTGAAATAGACGAAACCATAGTTAGAGTGAAGAGATTTCAGTATTCCTCTTTTCAGTAATTGCTTGAATTCACAGAAAATCAGGAAGGATACAACAGACTTGAAGAGCACGATTAACAAACTTGACTAACTTTCTGAACTATTTCAATCAACAAAACAGCAGAATATACTTTCTTCTCAAATAATTACAACATTTATGACAGAGACCACATCCTATATCATAAGTCAACTCTCAATAATTTTAGAGAAATTCAAGGCATTAAAAAACATCCTCTCTGTCCACAAGAGAACAAAATTACAACTAAAAGATACAGGGAAAAATCCTGAAATACCTGAATACCAAATCTCTAAATAACTAACCCATGGGTCACAAAAAAACTAATAAGGAAAATAAAAAAATAAATTGAATGGAAGCCAAAATACAATATGTGAAAATTTGTGGGATATATGGTATTATTTTATAGGAATCTGAATCCAACTGCATGGTACCACATGCAAAACTAAGTCAAGATATATGTAAAATCTAAAACTATGTATCATTTTACAACATATTTATATTAACTCATAAAACTATATACTTTAAACATATATAACTATATTTGTCAATCTTCAAAAAAAGCTTGAGAAAAACCTAAAACCAAAAAATACTTAGAAGAAGTTAACAAGAGAAAATATTGCTGAGTGTAGGTTTGGCAAAGATTTCTTAAAGAATCAAAGCATGATATTTGGAGAGAAAAGAATAAACTTAGTTTTACTGAAATTAAAATTCCTTTTCTTCTCATAAAAAATGAAAGGTTAATCCAAACACTGGGAAAAAAATACTTGCAAATCAAGTATCTGCTAATACTCTGGATACATAAAGAACTCTCAAAATTGAATATAAGGAAAATAACTCAATGAGAAAGCACACAAGCATGAATGAGCACATCACCAAAAACAATACATTAAATACAAATGAATACATATCAAACACAAAAGTCATTTGTCATTACGGGAAAGCAACTTCTAACCACAATAAGGCAGTTCTACATATGTAATAGGATATTTCATATTAAAGACTGACCACCAGGTATTGACAAATATATGAATCAAAATCCCCTATACACTGTGGATAGAAATATGAAATTTTACCCCTCACTCATTCTAGAAAAGTTTGGCAGCTTCTTTGAAACTTGACACACCACATTAACCAGCCATTTCACCCTTAGGGAAATGAAAGTATAAATCCACTGAAAGATTTGTATACAAATATTCATAGTGGCTTTATTTGTAACAGTCAAACACAGACATAATCCAACTGTGGTATATTCATATAATAAAATACTACCCAGTAATAAAACAATGACCTTTCATCTATGCAACAACATAAAAGGATCTCAAAGTAAATCTGCTTGGTGACAGGTCAAAAGAAAAAGTACACATTGCATGATCTCACTTATACATCATTCTAGAAAATACAAACCAATTTATAATTTAAGAAAAAAATAATTTTAGGAGATAGGTGAGCAGGAAGGATAAAGGAGGAGACTTGAATATGTTCATTATCTTGACTGTGGTGATGTTTCACAGGCATCAAAACTTAACACACTGACTACTTATACATGCTTGGTTTATTGTGTAGCAATGATTTATCAATAAAGCTGTTAGGAAAGACATACTGAAGAGAACATAAAAAGACAAGCAGTCAGGAGCGGTGGTGTGTGCCTGTAATGCCAGCCTTGGGAGGCTGAGGCTAGGAATCACTTGAGTCTGCAGGTTCGAGACTACCCCGGGCAACATAGGAAGACCTAACCTCAAAAAAATAGCCAGGCACGGTGGCACACACCTGTAGTCCCAGCTACCTGGGAGACTGAGGCTAGGGATTATTTGAGTCCCCAGGTACGGGACTACCTAGAGCAACATAGCAAGACCTAATCTCTGGGGGAAAAAAAAGTAGCAACATAAGGATTTACATTCAGAATATTTAAAGGATTCACAAATTTCAGTAAGAAAACACAATAAAGGAACAGAAAATTTGAACAGCTACTTCAACAAAGATATACAGATAACAATGTATGAAATTAAAAAAAACAAACTATCAAGCCTTCCCAAGGATGAAGGCTTGACACTATTATACACTGCCTGCCAATGAGAATGCTAAATCATTTATCCTCAAAACAGTTTAAGGTTTTTTATACAATTAAAAATATATTTATAGCAAAACCCAGTAATTTCATCTCTTGCTATTTTCCTAAGTGCAGTGAAAACTTCTGTTGACAAAAAATTTTGTGGAACTATTAATAGTATTTTTAATCACCAAAGACTGGAAACAACACAAATCTCCCCCAAATAGGATATGAAGTGCATCCAAACAATAAAGACTAAATTGGATGTGAAGCCGTATCCAACAATAGAAGACTTCTTAGCAATAAAAAGAAATGAACTACTGACACAAACAATATGTATGAAACCCAAATGCACTGTACTAAATAAGTCAAAAGAAAAAGATTACATATGGCTTGATTTCATTAGATATGATATTCTCAAAAAGGCATATATAGGGGCATAGAAGAGATTAGTGGTTGCCAGGGATAAAAGATGGAATGCTGAGTTACCTATAAAGGACACAGAGCAATTTTAAAGGTGATGGAAATGTTCTATATTTATCTTCATATTGGTAGGAAGTTAACACTGTTGAGTGTCTAAACACCCAGAGCAGTACAATTTTTAAATGAGATGATTTTACTGCGTGTGTAAACTTTATCTAATTAGAACAAAAAAGCAGGAAAGTTGTTTCAGTACTTAAATAATGTCAAGGAAAAAACCTACTATCTTTAGCAATTCTTGGGCTTCTTCATTTCATATAATCATTGTGTTAGATCCCAAAACCAAGAAGTACAAGATAAGGTAAAAGCTAGATCTGAAAGTTTTTATCAAAAATAAATGTAAATAATTTACGCAAGGTAGTCTTTTAGATGAAACACTACATGAGAAGCAGTGTCTCTAAAACAGCTTTAAGAAGCTGGGCTGATTTCTCAGTCCTACTTTCTTAACAGTGCAAATCATACAAGCACACAGTAAATATCTTTTCAGTGATAATTTCTACTTGCATATTTTATAAATGTTAATTATTCTAAAAATGAAGAACTCTGGAATAGTTATTCCAATGTACTCCCCCCCAATCCAGTAAGAAAAAAATCCATTATCTACATATAAAAATGTGACAAATTCTTACTGTCAGTCTTTCAATAGTAACAATCTCCAAGCTTCCTCCTTCAAATGTCTCCTTCTGCAGACAAAATATTTTATGATTTTTTGGAACTTACTGTTACTAAACTATCTGAGTACAATTTTTGTATTAAAGAGTCAACAGTACTCCACAATTCCTACAAACCTACTGAAGAAGTCATACTGGTCTTTCCCCAACATTACAGTCATAAAACACTTAAAGTATAAGTAGCCAGGATACAGCAAGCGCTCAAACAGTACTAATAGTATAGATCATGACACTTTAAACATCAATTATATCCCTATTATACCAGTTTTTCAAAATGTTCCATAACCAGAACTGCACAATTTTATGCATGGGGAAAATAGTATTTGTTAAAGATATATTTGTTTCCTTCTTATTTGCTTCTAAAACTAATACTCTAAGATGCTCTAGGAACTTGAAAGACACTTAACGATGACTTATAGTCACCATTTACAAACATAAGATAAGTATTTTGAGTTCTGAAAGATAAAGGACCAGCACCATCTGCTGGTTGTTAGCTCTTCCCTATGAATCATATTCTGGACTTGATACCAAGGTGATATAAATATTGCTGGATCTCAGAATCCAGTTCAACAACACTTGAGGACATGGATAATGATAGGGCATGGTTAGGAAATGAATCATAGTGCATATGAAAGCTGGCATCCACCAATGGAGAAAATAAACGAGGATGACAAATTTCAGTTGTGTGCACATCTACTAAATTTATTTAGGTAAATTAATGCCCGTGTTACCAGGATCTTAATGTAGAGAAGGAGCAGAAATTCCTACTACCTATAATGTACCCTAAGAAACAGGTGCTACATGTGGTACAAATGTCAAGAATGGCTGAGCTCAGAATGTCTACCTCTTACCCTCTAAATTGATTAGCATACCAGAAAAACAACAAAGGAGGAGAATAAGGTTACATTTGAGAATCACCAACATAGGAAGAAGAAACAAATACCTATACACAAATGCACAAGAAATAATCTAATTAAAGAAATGACAAAAGAAACTGAAAAAAGAATTATAAAAGTCACAGGTAGCATTAGAAAGAAATAGGAAAATAGAGCTGGGTGCAGTGGCATGTGCCTTTAATCCCAGCCTAGGATGGAAGGCTGAGAATGGGAATTGCTTGAGTCCGCAGGTTCAAGACCCACCAGGGCAACATAGCGAGATCTAGTCTCAAGAAAATAGCTAGGTGTGGTGGTGCGTGCCTGTAATCCCAGCTACCTGGGAGGCTGAGGCTGGGGATCACTTAAGTCTGGGGTACCCCAGGCAACAAGAGTCTGCAGTTCCTCAGGCAACAAAGTGAGACCTAGTCTCTTAAAAAAAGAAAGAAATGGGAAAATAATAGAAGCAGGATGCCAAAATGAGCAATTAAGAACAAACTAAGGTATCAGTTATAAAAATACATGTAACCATTGAAGTAACAAACTTTAAAAGTTGTTTTATTAACAGTAAACAGAACTGAGGAAAAATTCAGTAATCTTTAAGACTGAATCAGGGAATGTTCCACTGAGCATGAAAAAGGGATAAAGCGACCAATAGTAAAAGAAAGGTAAAATGACATGGAGAAATAACTTAAGAGTCAATATCAACTGGACAGGAATTTCAAAGGAAAGAATAAATTAAGGGGGAACTTTTGAAAAAATAGTGATCAAGTAGTCATAGAAATTCTGTAAATGAGATCTCAGCTTGAACACTACAAAGAAAGCTGATTCCTGAACATATTACAGTGAAACTTAAGCCTTTCAAAGACCAAAGAAATTTATTTAAAAGCTTCCAAGAAGGATGGCTGAGGATGATTACATACAAATGAACGAGATCAAATTGGCATCAGATTTCTCAAAAGAAACACCAGGACAACAAAGGACAATAAAAATTGAAGCCTCAAAATATGGAGGGGGAAAATGCAACTTAGAATTTTATATTAAGGTAAATTATTTTAAAAAGTGAATAGTAAATGAAGATACTTTATACACACAATGTCTCAAAGCTTATCCAAAAACATACCTTTATACAGAACTCATGAATGCAATCTAGGCAAAAAGAGAAATATTCAGAATAACAAAACATGGGAACAGAACATTTTATAAGACTTGTTACCTGGGGGTGGAAAGGGGGGAGTATTTTCATAAAAGTAATTAAAAATACTGTACCCAGCAAAAGAGCATGGCAAAGGAAGAGCATGCTAAGTAAGTCTCTTTAAATTTACCAGGTAGAAAGGGGAAAGTATACAGACATTAAGTTTAACTAAAAGGAACTGATTTAAGATGGAGAGGAGGTAAGCTCTAATATAACAATAACCACATTAAATATAAATGGGTTAAATTCATTAGATACATTCAAAATTAAAGGCACAAAAAAACTGACATTTAAGGAAAAGGCAGCAAAAGACAATCTGGTATATTACATATTGCTGAAAATGTGAAAAAATATATATATATGCACATAGGCAATGTATAGCAAACAACAACTGAACATTTGGATACAAAAACAACAGAATTCTAATGCAAGGTTTTAAAAATGCTTTTGAAAAATTATGATGCAATTAAATAGCACAAAGATTAAAAATATTACATTGATGTGGTAATAAGGGGGAAAAAGAAAATGTGGTAATAGGACACATAAAAAACAATAAATATGACTTTTAAAATTTACAAAGAACATTCAAACGAATCAATCATATAATAGGCCATGAAAGTTTATATCTTGATACAAACCCCTCCAAATCAACTACATATCATGTTTACAAAGCATAAAAGTATAAAACAATAAATGTTAAGCCAAAAAAAGTTAACTAGAAGATAACCTTAAAAATCCTTTACCTAGAAATTAACTTGGGGATTTAAGGGAAATTCTAAGCATAATATTTAGTGCAAATAACAAAGGAAATATGTCAAAGTTATGAAATCCACATATGAACTTAAGAGAAACTTGAAGATTTATAAATATTTATCAAAAAGTGTTTATAAACGAGATTCAGGATACTACAAAACAATGTATGTGAAAAAGGGCGTGTTAAACTACAAAACTTTCCGAATGTATTTTTTTAAAGTTAAAATTGTTTTAAATTTGTTTTATTCAGAACTCTTAAAGTTACTCTAGTAAGTGTAACATTTCTTATTATGTACTTATATGTGTGATCTATAAAATTAATGTACATATCTGCACATACATTTTCCTTCATTAAGTAGATTTGTGCACAAATTATCTTCATCATTTCAAAACTGTAGCTACTTGATTTTGAAACAAGACTTAAAATTTCCTATATCATACTATCATTTAAATGGAGTATTAGATCACCAAGTCATAATTTTTTCCTTTTGTGGAAAACTCATTTTAATGAGTTTTTTGTGAAAAGTACTCATTTTAATAAACCACTGGTTAGTTTTACTTTGGATATTACATCCATTTTGATAAGAGTTTGTAAGTCAAGTATCCACATCTTTCATTATATTCCCACACAGGGAATATATACATATCTGCATCACTAATTGAGAATCTCAACATACACTTAGACAGTCATTTATTCATTCATCAAATACCTCATTTAACTTAATAATACACTAAATTCCTAAATTTATAGGTTACTTATTTATAGAAAATTAGAGATTACAATATACTTAATAACTGAAGCTCTACCAAGCACATTCTATTCCTTATATGATAACTCAGAAGACACCAGAGCATTTGGAAAAATAGCTCAATAAAATGAATATTAGGACTGCTAGCAGTCTATCAAACTTTATATATCACATACAATGTAAATGTATAGATAATGTCTGTTTTCTCTTTTATCACAACAGAGGTATCAGAAAGACATGTTATGTATGTGACATTCTGGGGAATGTATGGAGGTGTCCTTGATGGCTACTACATGATTAACGAATGTTCTGTGAAAGTTCCAAGCCTAGACTTCCCAGTCTTCCTAGTATGGTAAAGTTCTGACCAATGGAATGTATTGGAAAAGGCAGGTGGCTATAAGAGAAAAAGCTTTTCTTTCTTTTTACTGCTGGCTGGAATAAGGATGGTGGCAGATGTTAGAGCAACCAACTACATATAACATCATAAGATGCAAGCTATGTGTAGAGCACAGGGAAGGATAGGTTGAATGACTCGTTTAGAGCTACATAATCATTCTGAAACTACTTATACTTGGATTGTTTTGTAAGAGAAAATTGAGTAATGTTAAGTCACAGTTTTTTAAAACTGAAGAAATGAGTACCTTAATACAGCTTGGAGCATTATTTCCTATCCTGTAGAGTATTAGCAAGTCTAAGAAGTTGGACTAATTAAATCCAGCCTGAAATGTCCATAATGTTTGTTTCCCATGCATAGTAAAAGTAATTTCTTAATATATGACCAATTATTTATCATTTAATATGTCTAAAGAAATATGTAGTATGTCCTAAGACTATAAGTTTTCTATTTACTCAGATTCCAGAGACACAAAACTTGTACTGCCTTAGAGGATCACTTAATCAAAGGAAATACTGATTAATAACAACTAACTACTGTGATCTTTGCATATACATGTAAAGGACAATGTTACACACTGCAGACCAATTTCAGAGTATTTTTATTACATGTCCTTATTAATGGTTAACTGAAGGAACTATCCTGGCCATTCAAGTTGAAGAATATAAGATAATTTAACAACTTATATCTCCAACAGAAACACTTCTTAAAATTTCCTTCAGATGACAAAAGAACTTAAAATGAAGTGCTAAAGCCTATAAACCCCATACAAAATATTTGCTAATTCACTTTATCAGGGTTCATTATATTCAGTTTTTAAGGTACTCTTCAAGGCACTCAAGTATGCCTTAATATACTATCTGCATCTAAAATCAAAGCCATTAGCATTTGGCCTCTCTCTTTTTTTCAGCCAAGTATTTTATGATCAATCACCTTATCCATGCATCCCAGAACTGGGAGGACAACTGGCTCTCACATTTATCTCAGTAAGTTAAGCATTTTTAAAGACTATCTCAGCTGGATCTATTATTTCATCTAGCAAGATTTCTGCTTACAGAAGCATTTCAACTGTTCACAGTAACCGTGAGTAGATATGCATGCTGGGCGCTGGTGAGGTCAGGAGTGGGAAGAGATGAGACAATCTTGCTCAAACGTGTCTGGAAAATTCCATGGACAGTCATAAGCATATTGGTTTTGAGAAGTGTTAGAGAAAAGTCATGTTTAATTTTTATAACAAAGTTTCTAAGTTGTATTTAAGTTAGAACGTTTTCAACAATCCATCTAATTAACAATTTGAGAATGCTGGTCCTAAGAATCTTTGTAAGTAAACCAAGTCTTAGCCGTTCACCCCAATTTGTGTGATGAAAGGAGACTCAATATTTCATTAGGAGCTTTAAAGTCTTTTCCTCATAATAGTACAGACTGATCTTTTCTTCCTAACTCAAGCTGCAGTTTGGAAGGCTGCATTCTTCCTACTGGCAACAAAGGTAATACACTCGAATTTGCTCTGAATACCATGGAGAGAGCTCCATCTTTTGTTCACTTTACAAACTCCTGCCTTCAGTATTACAAGTAAGGAAGCACAGGAAATACTAATTTCATTCTAAATGCTAAATTATCTCCTTTTAAAATCCCTGCCTTCTCTTTCTTTGTAATCAGAATTATGCTAAATAGCCTATTTCTCACATAAAAAGGATGAGTTAGGGTGGAGACAATTTTTACTAACCCTAACCTTTGTATCACTATTTAAAAATCACTTATAAATTAAAATATAGAAATGTTCAAGCCAAGTCAGAACTGTTCAATGTCAAGTAAGATTCCAGGAAAAAAATTTTATAAGATATGATCCTAAGCAGATCATACTAGGCCACTCCCTCCATTCCCTCCTTTCCAAAAATAATTTTTTTAAATTACTTAATCACACATCCTAGTTACACAAACATGTATACAGGAATACCCAAGATTAGAAAACATTCTGAAGTACTCTAGATGGATCAAATAATATGCTTTTATCTTCAGTTCAACTTGATTTTTTTTCCCCAGAAATATATTATACTATGCCAACTAGACCCTCTCTCATTTGGCTTTAGAAAAGTAGAAAAGCCATTAAATTATTTGAGCTAATGGACAGAAGTACTGAATTGCAGAGTCTAAGAAAAAGAACTAAAAGTTATACAAAAAATTCCTTCCAGCACTGAGAAAGAAGGTAAATTAAGTAATCCAAATAAAATCCAAAAATTTACATTATATAAATTAATGATGGTAGATCTACACTCAAAAAAATAAAGTACAGCAACACCTGGTTTATCAAATTTGTCAGCAACGGGACTTCACTATGAACCTGCTCTTCCATAAATGGACAATCCAACAAAAATTAATGTTTATAACAATAACTCTAAAGAAACCAAAAGATTCTGAAATACTCTCTGAATGATTTTTAAAGAAGTAATAATTCACATTTATCTGAATATCTGACAAAAATAATACTCCATACTCACGGATCTAACCAGGCAGGTTATGTTTGTCACTGCTATTTAGCTATTTTTTCCTTTCTCAAATCCGTGCCACATGCCAATATAAGACTAATGTTCCCCAAATGTCATTTTCATCAGGAATATAGTCTGCTGAAAAACAACTAAATAATATAATTTAGTTTTTCAGAATCCTGCAAAGTGATGCCACTTTGGTCCCCATTTTACTTTCCAGCAGTCACACACATAAACTATCTACTGTAGCAGGATTCAATTACACAACTGAAACATGCTATGCGTACTCTCATCTCATCATATCTAAAAAAGCCTCCCATTTGCCTCCCCCATTTTTTTCTGCCTGAATCTAACCAGTCTACTGATGTTAACTTCAAGGTCTCCACTTTACCAAAAGTCCACTTTACCCTCAAACCAAAGTGATTTCCTCTTTTCTTATTCCCAACGATCCTTTCAAGTATACAGTCATTAATTCCATTAACTGCACATTAACACTAATAAGCACAATGTTATGAGAATGGGTTACAAAGTCACATAAGGCTAAGTCCCTAGTTCCTTGGGCTCACAGTGAGGTAGGAAGACAAACATGAGAAGTTTTTAGGGCACAGTCCACAACAGACGGAAACATGGAGGGAAGTGGAATCATAAGTAAAGATCACTTCAAGCTACTTAGGGAGATAAGAACAGGCTTTTTAGAGAAGGTGATATTTATGCTAAGTTTCAAAGATGTGTAATAGTCAGGCAATGAAGAAGGGAATGGAAATTCAGGCAGAGAAAACAGCAGAGGCAGAAAGGCGAGAAAAACTTGGCATGTTTGGAGAACTATAAATAGATTAGCATGGCCGGAGTTCAGAGTACATTAACTGAGCGTACCAACCCTATGACTGCCCATTCACCTAGTCCTGAGACAACTGAGAAAAACATGGTGCCTGTCTTCAAGAAATGTACATGGGTATACATCAACTGACCGGCACAATTCAGATAAACAAGCAATAATGAGTACTTATGATGAATCAGATACTGGGCTAAGTATCTAGGACAGAGAAATAAAGAATAAGTTCCTTTTGAAGGAGCTAACATTTTAGCAGGGAAAACAGAGGGCAAGCTTATGGCAGAGAGATTTTAAGGTTCAAACTTCTGACAAAACTTTAAAAACAAAAAATTATGTCTGCTATACTTTGATAATGAAGGAAATTAAAGTTTGTAATTCAGTAAGTATAAAATTTGACCCCTGATATCTAAGTATCTGGGTAGGTATCTGCTCACTAGTCGTGAATGTTTAAGATCTGAAGCTATACATGTTTTAGATACTTTAGGAAATGTGGCTACTTATCACCTCAAAAGCTATGAATCTTAATGGTACAAACCAGTATCATTTTTCATGTGCATTATTTTATTAGCCCTCTTGCTTCTGCCCTTGACCGCAACCTCACCCAGCAACACACACACAAGCAAGCATCCAGAGATTCAGATAACGGTACTTCACTACTCAAGATCCTCCCATGGCAAAGACCTTATATAGACCACTGCTTTCTGACAGATAAAATCGTTTCCAATGTCTCTCTATTAATTCTAGTTGCAAGGGCCGTCTTAATATTTCTTGAACACACTAGGCATGCTCCATTGCTCTGTTCACGTTTATTCCATATATGTACCTGGTTCACTCTTTCATCTCCTTTGGGTATTTACTCAAATGTCACCTTAGATACTATCTGCTTTATTCAACCTCTTACACTTATTATCTAATATAATCTGGTTACTTGATTGCTACTCTTTGTCTCCTTTCTCTAGCTCCAAAGAGGAAAGATTTGTTTTCATCACTGGTACATTCCAGTGCATAGAATAGTATCTAGAAGGTGACAGAAGGAATGACTATAAAGCAGTATTCTGCATAGTGGTTAAAAAACACGATCTCTGCAAAACTTGCAAGGTGACCATCGAGAAAGATGCAAACAGCAAAGGGGGGTGGGGGAAGAGCACAATGAACCTATGGTGATACATGGTTATGTATCACCTATGGTTATGGTGGTGGGAGAACTACAGGAACTACACTTTGAGTACAAAACAATATAAGAAAAGAAAATAATAAACAAGAGTAGTCTCTGGATAAAATTCTAGTTCTATCACTTTGTAGTTGTGCACCTCATGCAAGTTACTTCTATCCCTAAATCTTAGCTTCTTCATGTATAAAATGATAATGATGAGCCAGGCACGGTGGCACGCAGAACTATAAGTGACAGTTTATGGAGTTGTGGTTGGGTCTGGGGATTGTGGTTCAAGTCCTGCCTGGGGCAACACAGCCAGATCTAGTCCTCAAAAAAACATCTAGGTATGGTGGTACGTGCCTGTAATCCTAGCTACCTGGGAAGCTGAGGCTGGGGATTGCTTGAGGCTGTGGTACCATGGGCAACATGAGCCTGCGGTTCCACAGGCGAAAAAAGCGAGGCCTAGTCTCAAAAAACCATTTATTTTATATTGATTGACTGATTGATTGATTGATTGATTGAGACTAGGTCTCGCTATTTTTGCCCGTGGAACCCCAGGCTCTCGCTGCCTGGGGTACCACGAACTCAAGCGATCCCCAGCCTCAGCTTCCCAGGTAGCTGGGATGACAGACGTGCGCCACCACGCCCAGCTATTTTTTTGGAACTAGGTCTCGCTATGAGCCCCAGGCGGGACTCGAACTGTGATCCCTAGCCCCGGCCGCTTCATAGGCTGAAGCTTACAGGCACGAGCCACCGTGCCTGGCCAAAAAAAACATTTTTTTAAAATAAATAAAATGACAATGATGGTATCAGTCCTAGAGGATCATTTTGAAGAGTAAAATAATGTAGGTTAAGAAAGGAGTATGATAAATAGTAAATATTCAGTAAGTGCTAGTTATTACTATGATGATGGTAATGTTTATAACTCAAAATGTCTTTATTAAATAATTAAATATTAAATAATTTTCAATATCCATTTTTTCCTAAAAAATGTTAATTACTTGGGTATGCAAAACTCTTAGATCTTTACGAGCTGGTTTGAAATAAAATCAGTATTACTCTGGGTCAGCTAGTGCTCAAGAGTCTATTCTGTTGTAGTTTAGAGAGACAGGGACACAGTGATATTTATTTTACCTGAAATAATTTTCTGTGTGATATATAAATTGACCACACAGTCAATTTATCACAGTTATTATTAACAATTATTAACAATTATTATTATTAATTGTTATTATTAACAATTATCACAGTTAATTTATATTATACAACTAGAACTGATCGTGGATGATTGCATCCTAGAATCACATAAGAAAAGGTTTAAGGATCACATCAATGGAATTTTGTATTACCAATTTCCTATATAGAATTTATCAGTTATTTCAGAATTTCCCAAATTAGATTTCAGATTTGCTGAGAGGCCCATCATACTCATTTGAATTCATAAGAACCTACCAAGTAAGCACGGAACATGATGCATTTCAACTGCACTATATCAAATGTTGAGCTAGGGACTTTGAGAGGTATATAAATGCACACAAAAAAGTACACGAGAGCTTATTTTGTTAGGAATAGAATGGTTAATTAGAATTCACCAAGGTAAACTCTGTGACACCACTACTTATTACTAAGGGCACTAAAAAGCTTTTTTACTCATCTATAACAGAGGACAATATCTACTTACAGAGTTGTAAATACATAGTAAGATTAATATTTGTAGAAATATAAACTGTATGGAAGCACACAAATTGTTTACAAAAAGATATGCTGAAGGATTTTAAAATAAGTCATAATTCCACAATAACCCCAAAACCATTTCACATTTTGCTTATTCTCTCTTCCAATTTTTGTCTTTGTGTACTTTATTCTAGAGCCAGTTGGACCACGTTCAAATCCTAGCTCTTGAATTTACAAATGTGAGACCTTGGGCAAGATGCTTAAACTTTTTTGTACTGTTTACTCATCTATAACACTAGGATAACAATAGCAGTAACTATGCCACAGGAAGGTATGAAGAAGAAATGAATTATCATGAACTACTTAGCACAGGTTTTGGCACATGGTAAATTCAATGTGAGCTAAATAAAGTAAGCACAAATTTGGTATTCTGCTTTTTAAAAAAATTTAGATGAACCATATATCAAAGTACATTATTATCTTAAGTATCAAGTGAATGATTTCTTTAAAAGACCCCACACTGATTTTTTAAAACATATCTCTCTACTATCCTTTGTTTAGATATTTACAACCTATAACAATCCATCTATTGCTTCATGCTTCCAGCAGAGGTCTCCATCTAAAAAATAATGTACCAGACTGAAAATTTTAAATTAAGATTCCTGGCTATTTAAAAATACAATTAGTGGTCAGCTTAATCAAGGTAAAATTTTTAGTAGTAAAATTTCTAAATTAAGAAATATCTGACTTAAATTTATTTTCTCCAGTAACTGTCAGATATTTTGCTCCAGATGCTCTAATACAACTACTCTGTCTTAAAAACAATCCTGTGGACAAGAAGGGGAAAGAGATGAGACTGCTGGACAAACATATAGCAAGAGCAGTTTGTCATTGTAACTGGTCAACAATTTAACACCTATTGCATATAATAGGTATTATGGTACTGACTCACAGATGGTGTAAGTCAGTAGAATCATCTTAAGGTAAAAATAAGGTTATCAGGTTTTAAGGCAGCCAAGATATCTCTGACAAGCGTCTACATTTACTCCTTTTAAATAAAAAAAAGTGGTTAGAATAATACAGTTCTGAATTGCATTCTACCTTTCCCTCCCATCACTCAATAGCAGAGATACTGGGCAAGTAAATCATTTTTATGTAGGTCTATCAAAAAGAATATCCTTATTTCTAGTCTACCAGAAAGCATGGAGCTGGAAGATTTTAAAATTCCATCTAAGTCTAAAAATGATACGAATTAATATTCAATAGCTACATCTAATTGTTCCTAAGGAGTCTAAATTTTCAGACTTTGCAAGCTAAGCTATGATACTTCCGTAAAACATTAAATTTGAATATAGTATCTAACGTCCATCTCAACCTAGACCCTTCAATTGTTAAGACTTAGCAAAATAACTACAAGATTTGGTATGCTAAGACCAAAAAGTTACCAAGCAATTTGCTCAAAGCGCATGCATCCACATAAACACACTTAAACAAATGTAATTTATGCAGAGGGAAAAAGGAGTGGGGGGGTCATAAAGGAGTGATGTTTTAAACAAATCTTAAAACTAGAAAGCTAATTTAAAGTCAAATTATATCTAATTCTGACTAACAAATATAAAATGTAAAAACAATACATTTTAAACTTGGAAGTCATAGATTTGAATGAATTAACCAAACAAGAATATTGGAATTCTTATTATAACTAAAATATGATTTGCTTTTTATCACTGGTATGGGTATGCAAATGTATAAAACAATTACTTCTCACCTTACAAATAAAAAATCAGAAAGAGATCAAATCATGGTTTATATTAGCCTTAGTAATATAAAGCTCAAGTAATTAATATTTTATTTTAATCTAACAAATAAGCAGTGACGAGCAAAGAAGGAAACAGTAAAGACTTCATGGATAGAACGGGAAAGGTAATTTTCTTTCAGAATCATCCTTTTGCTTTTGAAATGATCTATGAAATATGAAATGAAATATGCTAAATTCCTAGAACATGAAAAGTATCTGCATTCAAACATAAAAAATACATTGAGATTTTTAAAAAAATTGATATTCAGCATTAGCATCTCTTTTGAATACAACTAGTCACAGATTAAAAAACTAAAACCAAACTATTAGGTAAGACATGTGTTGAATGTAACAAACCTGACTTTCAAATCTAAGAGTTTTGGCCATTTAATGAGGAACTATAATTACATAAAAACTATTCTCTGTAAAAGATTGGAGAGTTTAAAGAAGACATAGCAGGCAATCTCCCTCAATGAGGAAATACTAGAAACACCAAATTGAGGTTCACAAGAAGATTAAAAAAAAAGAATGCTCTCTTCTTCCCAACTATTTAAAGTAGATAATATAATTTTAAAAAGAAAATAATTAAAGGCATAAAATAGCTTAGGATAAAAGTAAAACTACCACAACTGTAAATGGCATGCTGGCATGTTTTTAAAAAGTTCGTTTTAATAAGTGATAAAGCAGAGTAAAATAACTGAGTACAGCAGGTTAAAAAAAAATCAGTAACTTTTGTATAAACATGATAATTAATTAGGAGATATAATGGAAGAGAAAGACCCATTTACAACAGTGCCATAGAGATAATGTACTTAAGAAATTTTCAAAATTTATAAATGGAAAATCTTAGGGCTCTAGAATGACACAAAAGGATATGAACGGAAAGATTGTCATTATCCTTAGACAAGTCAATCTGATATCATCATGATGTAAGTTCTCCTAAGGTAATTTACAAATGTAAAGCAATCTCCACCAAAAAACTAGCAAGCATTTTTCTGGAATTAAAACAAATACTAATGTTGATGTGGAAAGTCAATCATAAAAGAATATAAAAAAAAAAAAATCTTACAGAAGAACAATGACATGCAAATGGTGATACCAAATATTAAAACATACAAAGCCTCTATAATTAAAATAGACTGAGATACCATTTATTAATTCTCCAAATTGGTAAAACTGAACAGTATTAGACAAGACGTTTTTCTATACTGCTGGTAGGAATGCACAAACTAATTCTCTTCTATAAAGAAAATTCGCAGTATATAACAATATTTAACAAAATATGTAGCAAAACATTTACTCTTTGGTTAATGCACCAATCCCGACTTTAGTAATTTGTTTGGAAGATACATCTCCAAAAATCTGAAATTAGGTTTGCATAAAGTAACTAGACTTGCAGATGATTACTTGTATGGCAATGTTTCCTACTGTAAAATACAGAAAATATCAAGCAGGGAGCTGATTTTAATCATTAAATAGGGAGTTAGTTGAATAAGGTATCCACATAATGGAATACTATGCATCTGTATAGAAACTGACTCTACGGGTTTTTTTTAATGTAGAAAAAAGTAAAATTAAATGGTTGATTTTAGAATCTTAACTTTTGTGCAAATTCATAAATACTAAAAAAACGAGGATGGGGGGAATAAAAATCGAATGTAAGTGGG
>PVHY01008979.1:0-58705 GCA_004024945.1 Uropsilus gracilis
GACAGGCGGTAGCGGCCCGCGGCGCCGCCCCCCGACGACGAGCCGTCGAGGTCCGGGTACGCGCCGCTGCCCAGCGCGCCGGGCTCGTCCGCCACCGTCGAGCTGTCGTCCCACTCGTCATCCCAGTCGTCGTCGCTGCCCTGGCTGGCCTGGTAGCCGCCGCCGTAGAGCTGCTGCGGGGACGGCTGCAGGGCGCCGCCGCCGTACGGGTAGCCCGAGCCCGGCGGCTGGAAGGTGCTGGGCAGTGGGGCCGGCTGCGGCTGCAGCAGCTGCTGGAAGGCGTCGGGCGGCGGCTTGAAGGAGGCGGGCGGTGCGGCGGGCACCGGCTCGAAGCCGCCGGGCGGGACGTTGGCGTAGCGAGCCGGGACGCCCGGGGCGCCGTCGCCCGGCGGGCCGGGCTCCGGGGCGCGAATCACCTGCACGTACGAGGCCGGGAAGAGGCCACGGTCGCCGCGGCTGTTGACCCCCTCGAACCAGCCCTCGATGTCCTGCTCGCTGCACAGGCTCAGCACCTCGTGCTCTCGCAGCGAGATCTCGCCCGGGTTCTCCGACCTGAAGTCGTACAGCGCCCGGGCGCGCAGCGCCATGGTCCCGGCGCCCCCGCGCCCCGGCGGGCGGCCCGCGACTCCCGGAGCCGCGAGCCCGGGGCCGGCCCGAGGGCCCGCAGCAGTGCCGGCGCCCTAGTGCCCGGAGTGGAGCGCGGAAGGCGGCGCGCACCCTTTCACCCCCGCCCGCCGGTCGCGCCCTTCGCGCAGCTCCGCTTGCGGCGCAGACTGCAGCGCTGGGCCGCCGCCGCCGCCGCCGCCGCCGCCGCCGGCCGGGGGCGGGGCCCGCGGCCTCCCACGTCCCCAGCTGCGCTAATCCACGGCCGAGAGCCGCGCGCCAGGCCAGAGCAAGCGAAGGCCGAGCCGCCGCGCCCACCTCCCGCTCCCCGACTCGACGGCCGCCATTGCCCTCTAGTGGCCAGTGCGGCGCGAGCGAACCGCCAAGGGGAGAAGTTCGACAGAAAGGTTTCTGTTCCAGTGAAGGTCTGAGAAGTTTTTGAGCTTTTCAGTGTACAGGCTATCCTGAGAGGTAAGTTAATGTTTGCGTTCCTGACAGAGGTTTTCATGTCTGCTCCTCTTAGGCGAACCACAGTGTCCAATACAGAATTTTTTTCAATCAGTCTTAGCAATTGCGGTGAGATTGGATGCCTGTGCCGGGACTGTACAGTGACCGAGCAGCTTCCTTTCCTCTCTTACTCATTGGAATCTATGGACAAGAAGGAGAGAACAAGCAAGTCAGAAAGAAAAAGACAGAAATCGAATGGTTTCACTAATACATGGGCTATAGGAAAAAACAAGCAAAAGGCCAGGAGGAAAAGTCAGGACAAGTAACAACCAAACTAAAGTACACACCTGGGGGTGGGGGGCATGGGTGGAAGTGGTCAGGGAGGGGAGGTGGTGGGTGAACCCCGGGGAATACAAAGATGTGAAATCTATAAATGAATAAATGATTTTTTAAAAGGACAAAAACAAAGGAAGGAAGGCTCTATATTTAAGAAGTATCAGAACTGGAAACTTAACAATTAAAAATTAATGTGCACAGGGAGTGCATTTGGCTCCTGTCTTTCTCCTCCCCGGATTTAAGAAGCCTGGCGAGTAACTCGGGCTTCCCTGCCAAGCATCTGGGTTCAAATCTGCATTCTGACAATCCTGAGCTGTGTGACCTTGAGTTATACACTTAATGCATATGCCTCCTTGGGTTTTGTGTGTGTTTTCTTTACTCTAATTCCTATTTTGCAGAGGAACAAAATGAAACAAGTTAATATATAGCAAACGTTATACAGAGTAAATACATTTGCTGTTGCTGCTGTTGTTAACACTTTAGAAAACGAAGATCCTGTCATCTGGCATAGAGTAAAATTGCAATCTCAGATGTGTGCACCAGAACGCTCCCAATGTTGACATTCCTATTCCCAGTTTGAGATCCCTAACCATCCTTTTCTATTCATCTGTCTTACTATATTTATATAGTTTTTAAGATAAGTAGATTTAAAAAAATCTTTTCCTGAAATATTAATAAACTCCAAGTCCCATAGTTGCCTTGTTTAATAGGTTTTTTTTTAACTTCAGTGTATTAAGTTGCCCAAGCATCTTTCCTTTTCATAATCCCTTATTTTAAATTTAGCCTAATTATTCTTTTGAAGACATCTCTAATTGGGCTTCAACATTCATATCATTAATTTCACCCTGTTTTCTAAACCTTTTCAAGTAAATCTGGGGAACACACCAGAAAAATACACAATTATCATGTCTGTGTCATTCTAAGCATTCTGCAAAAAAAACACCAAACCCAAATACAGAATTAGTCTCATAACATTTACCCCAATGCAAAACCTTAATTCAATTGAGTAAGCAAATACAGAATTACACAATTTATAACTGAAAATGCTAGGTGAAGACAATTCTCAGAAATAAGTCATTGAACTTCAATGTCAATAATTTATGTGGTCAGAAAATGAAGTCAACATTTACTGAATTTCTAGAATACAATTTATCTTACTTATTTACATATATCATGCTAGTCTAGAATAAGATTAAGTACGTTTCATTTCAATCTAAATATTCACCTAGTAGTTACTTCTTAGGTTAAGGAGTGAAAGAGTTAACATGATGCTTGCAATATTTAAGACTTTGTATCAGGAAAAACAAATATCTCTTCAGGGTACACTAGTTCTAGGAGTTTGAGGTGATGGCATTTGCAGAAGGCTTGGGCGGCTCTGTGACACTGCTGTCAAAAAATTACTGGGTGCAGAAGTTATTGACAGGATCAGGCAGGGGGCATTCATGCTCAGCTTGCCATCAAACTATGTGATGGCTCTGTATGGTGCTTGACCCTATGGCATCTGAGTGGCAGGATAAACCCTACTCACTCAAGGTCTTAGATAATATCTAGAAAATATGCTCAATTATTAGAAACTTAGAACTGTTCACTCAAATACAGTAATGTATTTCTAAAAGAGTTCCCTAGAAAATAGAGCATATTATTCAGTATTTGCATAGTCTTCATTATACCATCAACTATTTCTATATCTTTGTGCTTTTGTAAAATAAATCACTAGGGGACATTAACTGACCCCCAACAACTCCGTTTTCAGACTTCTTCCCTAGACCTGAGAGGCATTTGGTGGCCCCTGTGTCTCTTTCTATCCTTCTCTTCCTCTAGAGAAGCCATAGTGCTTTCTTTATATTTCTGGATAGTATATTTGTGTGATAACTGGTGATTTTTGTATCTGCCTGTCTCCAGCTTTATTGGAGAGTAGTTTTCCCTCTGACCTCACATCCCTTATAAGAGCTAAGAATTGTTGATTTTGTAGTTTATTCAGCCTTCTACTTGTTATTAGAATGGAGTAGCAATTTCTAAGTTTCTTACATGTCTACGTGAGAACCATAAATAGCCTCAGAATTTCCTTTTCACTCTTTCTTCTGCTTGGAACCCTCTTCTCTCAGAGATTCATTGTACTGCACCTTCACCTCATTCAGAATCAACTTGGCTTCATTTCTTCCTTAATCTTGAACAACCTCGAAGATGGGAGGAGACTTGGTCACTGACTCAATAACCCCAATCAGCTTTTGTGAGAGAAGAAACTGCTGCTGGGTAAGAATAAAAACCCTTTTCAGGTTTTTCTAGGCATTGAAGATACAGCACCAAGCAAAACAAATATGGCAGGTAACCAATAAATATTAATTGAATGAATGAATGAATGATGCCCAGAGGAGCTCAGCTCTTTGTGCAGTAGTTCCTCACTCTTCTGGGTCTCTCTGGTTCTTCCTCTCTGCTGCGCGATCCAAGTTAATATTTCTAAGAGCAGCTAAATGACACTTGTTTTAAAATCAACCTTCCAGCTAACTCAGCCACCCAGAATACCATTCCAAATTTTATGAGAATGCTGGAAATTTCACCACTGGCTAATCTGTATTTGTATAGCATTATAAAAACATTATAATTCTATTTTACTTGAAAGTTCCATATAAAACGTATCAGGCATTACACAATGACACATTATATGCTTCTTGGGTTTTTTTTTTTTTTCTTTTCCTTTAAGGGAGAATCTTATTTCCTGTTGTATCTTCAGCAGCTGCTCTAGAGAGCAGATATTATTTCTCTGCCACACCTCAGGAAGCCCCACTACGCCAGGGGACTCACTGATGGAATGGCCCAGCAACTGCTCAGCTTTTCTGAGAACGTCAATAGAAGTTGACTTGTAGGTCTGCCCCCTGCTGGTTTCTCATAGCAATGAAATTGCTACTGTTAAAGACTATTGGGGGTCTCCGGGAAGCTAGAAGCTGAGATTTAATGAAAAGCCTGAGCTCAAGGATCATGCTGTGTCTGAAAGGAAAGACACTACCTGTGTCTATGTCCGTGGGATTTCACTGGGAGTACACGCTCCATGAGGGCAGATATTTTTCTGCTTTATTGATTAGTATATGCCCAGAATATCAAGTCAAGTCAATATTTGTCAAATGAGTGAGTGAACAAATGATCCATCTGAACCTGAGATTCTTAGCCTGAAAAATGGGGATAAAATAAATATGCCTTGTGATATGGTAACAAGATTTAATGATGTGACAAGTTATATGGTGTCATATTTATAGTGTGTAAAGCATAAGAGTGATTTTAACATAATTGAAAGCACAGTCCAATTCTTTATTAAAATCGGTTCCCCAAATTATGTAATTAATTTTTTTTTTGAGATTAGGTCTCGCTATTTTTGCCCATGGAACCGCAGGCTCTCGTTGCCTGGGGTACCACAGACTTAAGCAGTCCCCAGCCTCAGCTTCCCAGGTAGCTGGGATTACAGGCACGTGCCACCACGCCCAGCTATTTTTTTGGAACTAGGTCTCGCTACAGGCCCCAGGCAGGACTCGAACTGCGATCCCTAGCCCCAGCCGTTTCATAGGCTGAAGCTTACAGGCACGAGCCACCGTGCCTGGCTGTAATTAATTTCTGAAGTACAGATAGAGCTCATTGATTTGGACACTTTCATATTTGGGTTCTACGAAGTTCACTTCTATAACAATGCTACTTGAGAATGTGCCACCAAAAAAACATTTTTTTTGATTTAACACCACTATTGAAAAAATCCCTCATTTTTTAGCACTAAACACTTTTTACACACAGTTCATTCCTACTCCAGAATCACATCACGGATTCAATTTAATATTCAGTACCTGACAACTCCCTTTGTAATTCTCCCTCTTTCCTCAAACATGTTTCCTAAGTGAACTTAGCTATTAACTGTGTTCTTGTAGATGTTTCTGCATTTACTTTATTGCTGTTCCCTTTTAAATCATGGCTTTTCTTCTCATTGTTAAGGTAATGTATACATAATTTATACATGTAACATATAATGCATACATAAGTCAATGTTCCTAATGTTTCCTACCAGAGTCATAAATTGTCAAACTAAGACCTTGATCTAACTTAATGTATGCTTTAACCAGCATATCAAATATAAATCTGTCATTCACTCAAAAAAAAATGGATGTTTTCTTTTGGAAAAAAATAAGAGCTGACCATATTGACCAGCTTTTAGATCTGCATTGCAGTTTTAGCCACAGTTCTCACTACTCTTTGATGTCTTATACCCATGACCACCTTTCATCTCTGCTCCTTTGTCCCTCCCATATCTCTCTGGACAAGAGTAATCATGCATCACCATTACCATGGTTTGCTTCCAAACTCAGTACTCACTTCCAAATATGTTCTGGACATCTCCCACTCTTGGAACTTAGAAGTGAGAAGAGCCTAGGTAACCAAGTACAGGGAAGGGTCATTGATTGAGATGTGCATAGATGAGAGCAGATTGGGGAGAATGAGTGCAATTCCGGATGTTAGATTTGAGGTGGCCTCAGGACACCCAAGTGAAAATGTTTAGTAGGCAGTTGCATAAAAAGGTCTGGTACCCAGAGAGGTGAAGGATACAGACATGGAGTTAGATGTCACCAGTCCACAGGTGGCAACTGAAGAGTTGTGAAGTGGGAAATGACCAGCGCAAGACAGTGGACACAAGAGATAGGATAGCAGACCAACATTAAAGAAATGTATTTCATGGCCCCTTTCCTTCTGAAATGTATTTCATGGCCCCTCCTTCTGTCCAAAGAAGGACAAATTGAGTTGGTAAAAGGAAATGTGTGAGTGAGTGATATTGTTCAGCTCTTATTTTTTTCCAAAAGAAAACATCCATTTTTTTTTTTGAGTGAATGACAAATTTATACTTGATATACTGGTTAAAGCATATATTAAGTTAGATCAAGGTCTTGGTTTGACAATTTATGACTTCTGGTAGGAAACATTTAGGAATGTTTTTTTCTTAGAAAATAAGAGAAAAAAGTTAGCATCAGGAAAAAAAGTGAAGGAAAAAAATCATTCCATAGGCAGTTTCCAAACCCTGTTGACGGACTCTAGACATTCTACCTCCTGAGTTTAAGTTTTCTTTTTCTCATGATGATGTTGGCATACTGAGATGTACCAAGGTCAAAACTTGTGTTCCTTTAAATCCCGCTACTTCTGCATCTCCCACCTGCATCCAGCAGTAGCTGCTTTTCTCCCTTCTTGCCACCACCCCTGGATTAGGTTGATTTCTTACCATAAAGGATCTTGTGCTATAAATACCCTGATGAATGCTCTAGTGTTGTTTCCCTTGTGTGCCAAGGTTTCCCCAACAGACTATATGCCTGTCAAGACTTGGGACATTTACATGTGCCCTTTTCTCTACCTGGAATCCCTACCTCTCTTTGTCTGCTTCACAAAACTGTTAATCAACTGTTAATCAACGCTGGAAATCTTGTTATCTACTGCCTAAAGCTTCCTTGACAAACCTGACACATCATTTATTCATTCCTTGGTAGTCTTACAACTTCTGTTCATGCAGGTTTGTGGCTTCTATCCCATTGTATTATAAACTCATTCCCAATCTAACCATCTACCCTCTTTACATGGATTGCAGAGTGAAAATTCCAAGAGTTTGCAATGTTGTATTTTATAGACTTGCAAATTCTTGGTTCATCTCTGTATATTCTCTGTGACTGTCTTGGTGACAGAATACAGGAGACATTTGAATATTTCAAGTTGGAAATAACCAAATGTGTACTCACTGTAGTAAACACAAACATTTTATAATCTGGATATTAGTCAGCTTGGAGAGAAAAATAGAATTTTGGGAAATTTTTGTTATTAATTTAGTAAAATTTCAGTTCCAGGATATGAATGTAGAACTTTATGTTTTTATCTTTTTGCTTGGAAAAGAAAGTAATTTGTAAAATTAGAATGTAGTAGTTCAGGAAGAGAGAAAAGGAAAAGCACTGTGTCGGTACAGGGAAAGACCTAGTATTCTGAGAGACGCTTTGATTTCCCCTACTACTGAAGATGAGGGCTCTCCTGGGCTCTTGGTGGGTTATAATGAGGTCATTATGTCTCTACATGTCAGCAAGATGTTATAGCCCCACTCACTCACCTTTGCCTGCAGGTTAAATACTGCAAAGGAATCTAAAATTCAGAGAAGTCGATCAACAATAACACCTAAAAGGTATTAGACATTAGAAGTTAGGAATTAGGAAACAAAATCTAAACGAAAATTCACTAAAGATTGAATATTCCTCTAAGGCCCAGTCAAAGAACACTAACTAATGTCTCTGAGATGAGTGAAAATGATGTGAAAGAAATGAGTAAGTGCATAATAGAACATACTTTATCAAACTGAGAACTAACATAGCATTCTAAGAAAGTATTACATTTACAAATTAGATTTTGAAAGGGTAAAATCATGTGCTAATGTAGTAGTGGAGCTAATGTGAGATGAATACATAGCAGGCCTGTTATTTACACATGAGATATAGATGCTTCAAAATGAATATAATGGTATTTTAAATAAGTCATCAATTCGGATCCCTTCCTGGGACAGACAGGTTACATATGGGGGTGGAAGGTGGGGGTAGAGTAGGGTCTGTAGTGAGCTGAAGAGAGTCCAATACATTTAAAGGGATACTGAGGTTTAGCCCCAGCCCCTTGGTGACATGTCAGAATATGAGTGCTATGTTGCCCCGTGACTTGGTTTTCTCAAGAAGCCAGAACTACTGTAATACAACAATACTCTAATGTTTAAAATATCATGTGAATCAAATAAGGTGTGTAAGAGCGACATATACTCTTGGCTTCCAGTTTGCAGCTCCTTTGTTGGAAGTCCTAGTTATTTCTACATGCCTAATCCTGCCTGGAGAAAGATCATTTGAGTTCTTCAAGGCAATTTTCCCTAGAAATGTTGAAACATCTTTAGGGAGAGTGGGTCATAGGAACAGGGGCTATCTACAGGGGTTGCAACCAATTCCAATAAAGATGGGATCATGAGTTTTCCCTAGAGTAGCTTTAGACCAAGTCCTCCTTTAGAGAAAACCTCTGCTCTCCTAAATGTCACTAAGTGTCACCAAGTGACTTTAAATTTCACTCAAATACCCCCTGTCAAATGGAAAAAAAAAATCAGGCTATGAGTGAATGAACATTTCTCTTTCGTATTATGCATATTGACTTCACCAGAGTTGTTTATAAAATTACAGGAGGATGGGAGGGTGGAGAATGGTCCAGATGATTTTGCCATGGTATAGATAGAACTACATTAATTTTTTTTATGATAAGAAATTCACATAAAGTTCTGTAGAGCTGTTACATCCAGTTGTCACAGTTTTGCTGTTACTTAGAAATATGATTGCAAAAAGAGAAACATGTTATTTCACTTAGTCCAGAGTATTACAGACAGACAGACAGACAGACACACACACACACACACACACACACACTGGAGATGTGAAAACTGAACTTATATCTTGTTTTCCCCGCCCCTAGTCTGATGGGTTGGAAGGGAATTCAAAACCCCTGAATAGAGTCAGAACTGGCTGGTTCTGTTCAGTGAAGAAGTCATGTGAAAAAATACATAGACTTGGGAAGAAATAAAATCAACAACCTCAGGAGGTCTTACAGGAAGATGGGAATGATGAGTAGCCAACCAAGAAATTGGGAAACAGAATTAGGATAAAGTTTAACCACTGTGATGTCTTACCTCCCTCGATGTAAAGATGACACCTCTCTGAGTCAGAACAACCAGGAAACTGTGACACTTCAAAGCCTATGAATGAGAACCAGAAGCCCATGTCAAAAATTAATGTGTTGCCCACTGGACTGTGATGTAAGAAACTGATGATTCACTTCTTTCCTAATGTATATAATTGCACTCAAATTTATGACTGGTGGGGCAGTTCTATCAGAATAAAGTCTGTCAGGTTGTTCCCAAGTTCAAATGCTCCCTTTGGCTACCTAATAAACTTTTGTTCTAATTATCACTATTACTGAGGCCATTATTTCAGTCCACCAATTCTGCTTTTATATCAGCTAAGTCAAAACTAACATTTCCAGTAGACAAAACATTTCAAGTGAACTTGGCAGTTTTCTTTTTTTACGAAATCTTGTGAGTGAAGACTTTAGTAAGGAATTCTTTTAACATATGACCACATTTACATAAAGGGTCCTTATAAATTCACATTCCCACAAAAAGTCTTGTGTCTATATAAACTCTAGGGTCTGGAGATGACCTTGGTGGTTAAATCAAGCATGTAGAAAACTTTTAAATGTACAATCTTTTTTAAAAAGCAGCATTATCCCAGGCTAAATATAAGACGCCTGAGCTTCATACCCAAAGAGGCTAGTTGGATGGGAACCTGGCAGAAGACCTAATACTCCCTGTCAGTATCCAGAGGGACAGAATGCTCATGGCCCTCCCTCTGGCTATGCTAAGGAAACTATCATGTGACAGCCACCATCATTTCTTTTGTGACAGGGTAAAGAGTAAGTGTAATGAGCTTCTGGCAGGAGCAGTAGGGTGATGGACTGTGGTGACTGCCTCCAGGAATGAGTGTGATTCCAGGTGGGTCTCTGCTCTTTTGAACAAGGTAAGACCACCCCCACCATGGAGCAGACATCACAGCAACACCATGCAGATGAGGGAGGTTTTGCTCTCAGACCTCATCCCACTTCGCTTTTTTCCTGTTCTGGGGCCTGCCACCATTCAGTTGCATTTCTCAGGCTTCTCTGTCAGTTCCTGTCCTCTTGGGCCGTGTCCCTGAGAAGTCTTAGAGGGGTCTGCCGATAGGGAAGAAAAGAAAGACAAGATACCTTCCCACCCCTACTTTGGGGGCACCCTGGCAGCTGCCTGTCTTCCCCCTCCAACTTTCCTCAGATGGGCCCACTTTCACCAAGTTCTCCAGTGAAACTTGGCCCCAGAGTTCCAGTTAACAGAGCTTCTTCCCTTTCACCCTCTAAACTTGGAATAGACGCAACTTCCAGCCTTTACTGCTCTCTGCATTGCTTGCTGTTTGAATGTTTGACTGTTCATCTTTTTCCATCTCCTGTATAAAAACATTAGGTGCATTGACTCCACCTCTTTGAAGTAGTCATGATGACTTCAGTTTTCCTGGTAGGCAATGAGCTGGTACAAGTATCCTAGTAACATCATCATGTCACTTATATAAGAAGGTTTATACACATGTGATAACATGGGCTGGCCATTCTGTTATATTCCACCCATCTTCAAAGATCTTTGGAAATTTGCTACTCTTTCTTGATTTTATTTTTTGGCACACATCTAAAAGTACCTGTACTTCACCACCACCACCCTAGCCACGTTAAAAGATGCCCTGCATCTCAGGGAGCAGCATGACATGAAACACACATTCCTCTCTTGACTCCATGTAATAATGTTACATGGCAAGAAGCCAGGTTTCATTTCCTCTTTTCAGTGTTTTTAAGCTCATTTTTAAATTCCCGGCTTCATATACCAGTTCTCACTTTCTATTATCTGTCTAAAGTAGTCAACCAGAATTTCCATTGTGCAGGTCAGATAAATTTAACAGCAGTGGGGTTGCCCACACCCTCTTCCATCTTGCATTTCTTTTGCCTCCCTTGGCATCTTCAGAGAGCTTCAGAGTGGATGGTTTCAACTCTGAAGTATATTTATAAAATTCCAAGTTCATACAGCGAACCTTGCTTGTTTTCTAGGCAGACACATGAAGGAAGAGATAACATATATTGCCACCTGCCCTATCCATCAATGGCTCATCCATCAGAGG
Organism: Uropsilus gracilis; assembly: GCA_004024945.1. Lineage (NCBI taxonomy): Eukaryota > Metazoa > Chordata > Mammalia > Eulipotyphla > Talpidae > Uropsilus > Uropsilus gracilis. The sequence continues at coordinate 11,157 of PVHY01008979.1, forward strand.
ACCAGTTCCTGCATTTGTTCTGCCACATTCTCATCCTTCCATAATCTCCATTATACCAAGTGAACCCTTGAAATGTTCTATGGAATTCATAGGATGAGTGATATAGAATTGTTATTGAGTGGAAGCATGCTAAGATTAATCTTCCCCTTTCTTTTTAATTTCCATATACTTTTCAAATCTTCCATCAACCATCCGACCTAACCTTTCAGCCTTCAGAGTACAATCCTTCACTAAGGTCTCTTCATGGACCCCCTCCTCAAAGGAAAGCCACCCCAACTCTTAGACTGAGACATACCAAATCAGAATAATGTAAGAGAACAGACTCCAGGATCAGATTGCCTGGGTTCAAAGCCTTACTGATATTGGACAAATGCATAGCTCCATGCTTTGATATCCTCAACTATAAAGTGAAGAAACAAATTCTCTATTTTAGTGTTATAGTATGGAGTAAGTGGGTTAATATGTGTAAAATACTTAGTTCCTCCTGACAGCTGGGTGACATGTGATTAGAAAAATTGGGCAGCCAGGAACCACATCACCTATCCTCTGTCATAGTTTGACTATGTCACCCAACAGGAATATGACTTCTAATTTTAACTAGTATATTTCATTCCAGTCACACAGAAATACAAATTATTTTTATGAAGGGCTTTTTTCTTCTCTTCCTCCCTTTCTAATTCTATACCATTCTTCCAGAGCCAGCTTAAGTCTCATTCTGTGAAACTCTTTCCTCTTGCTTTAACTTACACTAAACATTCACTTATAGGTGCCTGTGTATAGTAAGTCCATACCACACCAGTTAACATGTAATTGTTTTTGCTGAACATGTATATTTTGTTGGGGTCTCCAAAGGTCCCCTAAATAAATAGCAGCCTACTTCTTAGATTGAGTTCTGAGCGTATTGATACCTGTACCATGTGGTTGGCAGATGAAATCCAAGTTATCATCCTTTCTGAACTGAATAAAATTGTGGCCTGTAGTATAGAGTGAGGATCAAATGAGCTTCTCATTGCTTTCATCCCTTGTGGAGTTTCTTTGTACTTCATGGGTCATTGTGGGGTTATTCACATGTTATTCTCCTTCTTCTGGGGAAAGCAAGAATACAAGCAACCACAGGTATGTTTAAGGAAGAGCCTCCTCTTACAAATGTGGGGTAAAACCCTCTAACACAATCTTCCTTTATGACTATAAACCCTTTGAGGGTTTGAAACTTGGGCTTTGAGGAAATGAAACTTGGCTTTAAGGGTCTCTGTATTCAGTGTCTTCAGCATTCTCTACAATACTGAGGAAGATGTGTGCATAAGAGCTGCTTGAGAACAGCTCCAGGCTCTGTTCTAACCACTTCCCATACATGAAGTCAATCAGTCTTTTGAAAAACCCCATAAAGGAGTAACTGGTGCTAACGTAGGTTTTATAAATGAGGAAATGGAGGCATAGACCCAAACAGTCCAGAAAAGATAAACCTCAGATAAACACCCAATCTGGTTTCAGAGTTCAGGTTTTCAATCACCGGTACTATGCTGATTGAATTTCAAGGGCAGTAGCATTGGTAGAAATGGAGATTGTGACTTTTGGGAGATAGATAAGAACAACTCGTGATGATGGCCAGTTCAGGGAAGCTCTGTAAGTAGTAAGTTATACTTAAAATTGTCACAACATGCTTTTCTTTTTTTTTCCAGATTATCAAAGGCAACAGAAATTCTATAAAATAATTATATGTGCCTATATGTACTTGAAGTTTGTTAATTCATCCTAAAGAACTACTGAAATAGGTTTTTAGTGTGTAACACTCATGAATGTAAAAATCAATCAGAGTGACTGATGTATGTTGTGTTCCTCTAATCCCATGTTCCCCATAGGATTCAGCGCTTATTTGTTGTATACGAGATAAAGAAATTTTTCCTTTATTTCATTAATTTACAGGGTGGTGTGAAAGTTAAAATCCCATCCATCTGATGGTATAATGGTAATTCTATCTGACACGATAGCTTCACCTTGTACTGGATCATCTTCATCTTGAATTCGAAGTAAAAAATAAGTGGTCTGCGGGCATTTGTCTCCTTACCACTAGAGGACACTATCTACTCTTTTATCAATGAAAAACAAACCCTAAAGGTTCTGCTGTTTCGGATTTAGTAGGAAGAGAGTAGGCATGAAAAGTCAGAGGTTTATAATTGTGAAGTCATCCAAAGTAGATAATAAATTTCAGATCAATCCTGCTGATGTTCTTTCTTCGATGCTGACCACTGCTGATGAAGGCCTACACTTTGTGCGCACATTGCCCACATTTTACAGAGGATGAAATGAAACTCAGAAAGTTATGTTATTGACTCAAAAAAATACAATTGCACAAGAACTTAATTCAGTCTGGGAATCCAGATCAGAGCTGGTGAGTTAAAAAGAAAAGATTGCAGTGCTGTGACTCACTGATTTCCTGGCCTAAGAAGAGGCTTCCAGGGTTTTACTCCACTTAGTAGGGCATTTGGTAGTGCTCCTTGATGACAGGCAATTAGAGTTGAAGAAATGGCACCAACTTTAAGTATAATTTACAGCTAAGCAGAGTCTAGCAAAATGGTTATCTATTTTTTCTATTATATTTATTTTTAATAATCAAATAATTTATTTATATATAGATTTCACATCTTTGTAAACCCCGTACTCACCCCCCCACCCTCCCTGACCATTCCCCTTCTGTCCCGCCCCCCAGCCCGAGTTGTGTACTTCAATTTGGTTGTTAGCTTGTTTTGACTTTTCTTCATGACTTTTTGTTTATTTTTCCCATGTCCCATGTAATAGTGAAACCATTTAGTGTCTGTCTTTATGTTTTTGACTTGTTTCTGCTAATATGATTTCTTCTAGCTGTGTCCATGTTATCATAAATTTATCTAATTTGTCATTTTTAAATTGATGAGTAATATTCCATTATATATATATATATATAATGGAATATTACTCATCAATTTAAATTATATTTAAATTAAATATATATATTTAAATTATATTATATATATATATATATATATATATATATATATATATATACCACATCTTTTTCACCATTCATCTGTATTGGGACATTTGGGTTGTTTCCATATCCTTGCAATTATAAATAGTGCTGCAATAAACATCTGGGCACAGGTGTCCCTTTGTACCCACGTTGAGGTCTCCTTTGGGTAGATTCCCAGAAGAGTGATTGTTGAGTCAAATGGTAGCTCCATTTTCATTAGTTTGAGGGTCTTCCACACTGCTTTCTATAGTGGCTGGACCAGTTTACATTGCCACCAGCAACGTGAAAGTGTTCCTTTCTCTCCACATCCATGCCAGGACTTGTTGTTGCCTGTTTTTTGATGTAGGCCATTCTCACTGGTGTAAGGTGGTATCTCATTGTGGTTTTGATTTGCATTTCCCTGATTACTAGTGACGTTGAGCAGTTTTTCATTTACCTGTTGGCCATTTGTATTTCCTCTTTGGAGAAGTGTCTTTTTAGTTCTCCCCATTTTTTTTTTTTTTTTTTGAGACTAGGTCTCACTATTTGTGCCCATGGTACCGCAAGCTCATGTTGCCCGGGGTACCACAGGCTCAAGCAATCCCCAGCCTCAGCTTCCCAGGTAGCTAGGATTACAGGCGTGCGCCACCACGCCCAGCTATTTTTGGGGGACTAGGTCTCTCTACGTGCCACCAGCGGGACTCAAACCGTGATCCCTAGCCCTGGCTGTGGCTTCCTAGGCTGCCACCTACAGGCATGTGCCACCATGCCCAGCCTTCTCCCCATTTTTTGATTGGGTTTCTTGTTTTGTTTTTGTTTAGTTGTGTAAGTTCCTTGTGGATCTTCGTTATTAAACCCTTATCACTCTTGTGGAAGGCAAAATTTTTTCCCCATTCTGATGAGCTTCTTTTAGTTTTTTCTGTTTTCTTTTTTGCTGTACAAAAGCTTTTTAGTCTGATGTTGTCCCATCTATTTATGTTTTTCTTCATTTTTTTGCTATTTGTAGATGTTTCCAGAAAGGGATTTCTAAATTGTAATTCATGGATGGTTTTGCCCACGTTTTGTTTTCTTCTGTGTATGCTATGATTTCAGATCTGACATTTAAGTCTTTTATCCATTGAGTTGGTTTTTGTACATGGTGTGAGGATGTTGTCTTGGTCCCAAAGTGGTTATCTAGATGTGTTTCATTCTTTTTTCCTTGATTTGTCACCATTCTGTTCACTTGAATGTAATTAGTGGGATCACTTATGAGATCAGATATGATAAGATAGTTTGATTTCATAAAAAATTTTTATTTTTCCCCTACACCTGTGCATGACATTCATCAACTATCCTTTTTGGGGTCATCAAGACAACAGTGTATATGCCTAGGGAAGGGACTATTTTTACAGTAATAGTCACAGGTCTTGATAAGATGATTTATGGAATGAAGTTGTGTTACTATGAACACCCATATTCCACAAACACTGCATCTGGTAGTGATATACATTAATTTATTCCACATACTAACCAATGAATCCATTGAAATTGTTCAGGCATGTACATTCTGCCATCAGTATTAATAAACATCAGTTTCAGTTTTGCCTTGAACCTGAATCTGAAACACTGAAAATCTGAATTCACTAAGATCATAATGAGTACAGAATTATTCATTATACTGCCTTTATATATTCTGCTCTTGGTGCTGCTTAATAAGCTGTTTTTATTATTCTCATATGAGGAAATGGAAAATAAAATTTCATTGCTGGCTGTACAAATTATATGTTGGAAAAGACATTCACATGCTTCCTGTATGAAACACAACCTATCACTAAATAAAACCACTTAAACTTTAATTTTTGAGAATATGAATAGGAGTTTCTTCAAAACAGGAAAAATAAAACTGTTATATGATCTAGCATTTCCATTTCTGGCTTTTAAAGAAAGGAAATGAAAACAGTAACTCAAAAGGATATCTGTACCCAGTGTTCACTGCAGCATTATTTGCAATAACCAAGACATGGAAACAATCTAAATGTGCATTGGGAGATGAATGGATAAAGAAAAGGTGGTATATGAGTGCAATAAAATATTATTCAGCCATAAAAAAGAAGGAAATACTGCCATTTGCAGCAACAGGGACAAACTTCGAGAACATTATACACAAACATACATACATTTAATACATATCACTGCCAGATGTAGTGTTTGTGGAAAGATTGGGGGGCACAAGAAAAACTTCATGGCAGAAATCATGAGCTCAAGATCTTGGCTTGATATCAAGACCTGTACCTATTAACTATAAAAATTGCCCCTTTCCTAAGCTTATGCGCTTATATCTCAATTCTCATGAGTACAGTAATAGAAGTCAGCATCAGATGAATATCATATGATCAGTCTTATAGCTAGACTCTAAAAACAATTGAGTGCCTAGATACAAAGACAGATTGGAGCTTTCCAGGGCCAAGGAGGTAGGATAATGGGGGAGGTAAGAGACGGGCAAAATTGGGTAAGATGGGCAAAAGGTACAAACTTCCAGTTTTAAGTGAGTCATGGGGTTGTAATCTATAGCATAGGGACTATAATTAGTAACTCTGTATTGTATATGCAGAAGTTGCTGAGAATAGATCCATAAAGGTCTGCTTATAAGAAAAGAAATTTAGCTCTATAGAGGCCAAGGAGGCCAGTAGACTATGGTAGAGAACCATGGATGCCTTGGTGGTAGGTATGATGTGGTTACATGAATGGTATGAACCGATGCTTGTGAATCATATAGTGTTACAAACCAATCTTGCATCAATAAAAGAATTATTAAAAAAATGGTTAACCCTGTATGGTTACAGATGTTAACGGCATTTATTCTGATAGATGTTGCAATCTATACTGAATTATTATTTTGTACATTGGAAACATATAATTTGTCAATTATACCTCAAAAATATTTTTGAAAAAGAAGTTTTTTAACATGGGCAAAACAAGCACAAAGATACAATTAAAGAACACATTGTCAGTGAATTGGTTATGAAAATTAGACCAAGAATTGCTGTTTCTGTTCTATCAGACAGATTCTTAAAGTCTGTGAAATGTAAAGTCAGATAGCTAAAAACTCTGGGGAGAAGGGGAACACATGGAAACTTTGACTATTCATACATGTTCCAAACTGTCCCTTCAGCAGAAGTGGGCGTCAGTTACTTGAAGTCTTGTAGTGTCCTTGACAAGGCTCAGGTCTTCTTGCTTTGGAATCTTAAGAGCTAGTAGTCACCCAATGAAACTGCTAATATAGTTTTCTAATTCTTACTTTATTTTAATAATGAGTAAGCTAGTTCATCTCATGGACTAAAACGGTTCTGAAAAAAACATAGTAGCCTCCAAGGATATTTAAATCTGTAGAAAACAGTCCATTGTCCAGAGTTCTCTTATAATACTGTCAGTGCAAGAAGTAGAACTTTCCTTGTGTGCTCATGAGACCCCCATTACAGTCCATTTTGTTTGCTGGCTTTACATGGGCCCAGGCTAAGCCTCAGAATTATTCTGATTCAAGGCCACAACCACTGCGGAAGACCCAAGTCATAGCATGTTAGGAACCAAGGCAGTCACTGGCCAGAGCTCATGCTCTGAATGAAGAAAGCTTCATTTCAACTTTCTTACATGGCTTCAGAAAACTGAAGATGGAATGGCATTATCTGCCCCTAGGAGCACCATCCCCATTCCTACAATATTAATCTTTAGAGACCTTCCCTAAGAGAATGATGTCCCCATGTATTCCATAGGAACTAGTGTTTTGCCTAATCTGCTATTTCCTGAGCTACTTCTTCCTCCCCTTGCTTAACAGCTTATAAACCATTCTTTTACACTTGACAAAAGCTTTCTAAGACTTAACCAACTTGCTGAGTGATTCATGCCTACATTCTGTCCCAGCCTTTTGGACTGAGTTCACTTTCTCTCATTCTTCCTTCCTCACCTTGACTTGCCTAGCTCCTTCTAATAGCAGATCAAGTGATTCCAAGGTTTCCTTCTGATGAGAATACAAACTAGTTCAGTGGTTCCTGAGGATCTCTATGTGGACTTTTAAAACATGAAGTTCAGTTGTTATTAGAAGAAAAAAATAAAATATGAACTAGTGAGTGTAATTTTAGTTGCATTTTTTAAAATTTTGAGATGATTTAGGATTCACATGCAATTGTAAGAAATAGCAAGACCTCTCATCCTTTTCCTGATGATCTCCAATGATAGCATCTTGTTTTTTTTTTCAATGATAACATCTTGTAAGTCTGTGCCTTGCCATAGCATTGCTTATAACATGACAATAAATATTGTGTCAAAATCCCATCTTTCATGGAAAGTAGACTAATGATTTCAGCCTGCCCTGTAACTTCTTAATTTATTAAAATAGTTACCACCAGCTATTGAAACAACAACATACAATCTTCAAGATTCCATGATTTTCTTTCAGGGCTCATATTTCATATCCAATCAATGATTTATTTTTTATCTTACCCACCTCCTCTCCCAGCCCTTACAGCAGAATAGGGATGTGGGGTGTATTCTGGTTTACAGAGAACTGCAGACATCTTTCCATCACCTTCCTTAGGAGTGAGGGAGTAGGGATGAGGAAGGAAGAAAGGCTCTTGGACTCAGCTTACTGTCCTTGTGTTCATATGATAGTGGAAGGCTAACAAGCTCCCCTAACAAGGAATGTGTTTCCAAGCAGCAACTCTAGATGCCAGGGCTTCCTCTTGAGAGAACTCCATTCTCAACTTCAGACCTGCCCCTGAGCTGGCAGCCTTGTGTCCACTCTGCTCATGTGTCCCTCCTTTGCCAGTCCTGTGACTTTCCAGATAAGCCTAAAGCGCCACATGTGATCTGCTTACCACAGCTTACTCTTAAGGTCTTTAGGCATGTGTGGGAATCATCTTCTGAGATTTTTAGCCTTTTGTAGGGAGTCTTGAATCCCTTCACCTGGTATCCCCTCCCCTCCCCCCTGCTCCTTGCCATCTCTTCCCACTGTGCTTTTCCTTGCCCAGGTAGCAGAGGGCTGGACAGTGAGTGTAGCACCTGGTAACTGTCCAGGGAGGGGTGGTACATTGATGCTCACATGCCTGTGAGACCCATCCCTGCCCTTGTCTTTGGGGAACAAACAGTTCTATATGAATGTGTATTTCCTACGAAAGGCAAGGGCCCTCTCTCTCTCTCTCTCTCTCTCTCTCCCTAATCTTATCTCAGGGTGTGAGATAGTCATACTGCCTCTGGTTTTTCTTAGCAACTCCTGTGTGTGTGGCAGGGGGTGAGGGAGGGTGGGGGGGGGTGTTGAGAGCAGGGAGAGTAAGGGAGGGATGGTTGCAAAAGCTGTAATTCTAGGAATTAGGAATCTGGGGTATTTAGTGCATTTGCTTCTCAGCTTTGAACTTTAGGGTGTCAATTACCAATACTTAGTAAATTGTTGCACATGTTTAAAATTAATTGTGTTTCTCCCAACCACAGACTAACCACAGACTAACAGTGTCTGTAAGTTCCCTTTTCTGCTCTTATCTTCATGTATACTAGTGGTTCTCAGCTTTTGTGTCTCACTGGAATCACCTAGCAAGAGTTAGAAACAGCAGATACCTGGCTCCTGGCTCCAGAGATTCTCATTTAAATGGTCTGGGATGGGTGCTGTGTAAACCAGATCTGTGGGTCTCCAATATCTTCATTGTATTATATAAACAACCTTGTATGATAGGTACTATAAGTATCCCCATTCTGTAGATGAAAAAACTAAGACACAGAAGAATGAAGCAAACTGACTAAAAATGCCAGACCAGGGGATGGAAAAGAAAATAAATAGCCAGGCCAGGAAATAGCAGTGTTTTTGCACCCCCACCTACTGACACTTGCTATCAAAGTCTACTTTCCTTATTACTGTTTTTTTGCCATGAAATCACAGTCCTAGGAGTTTCCATTATTTCATCCATGTCACGGGGATAAAATTGATTTATGGACTTAGCACCAAAACAGACTATTTAGAATTTCCTGGCAAATTCAATATTCTTTTTCATAAGGAATTAATTACATCTTGTTCAATAGCAACAGGAAAATTAAAACCACATTTAATTCGTTTTCCAAGGCTTTGAATGTTGCTTGGATAATTTAAGGATACCAGGCCCAGGGAGAGGAAGCAAGAGCACAGGGAAATTCTGTGCTTCCCAAGTGCCGGGTTTCAGCAGAATGACCTGTGCCTGGCACAGCATCCCGCTGTTTTCACAGAAGGAAGTGACTGGCCACTCAGATTCCCCATGGGAGGGGAGGAGAGGGATTCATTCTCCTGGCCTGCAGTGATTTTCCTCACTAATGAAATCTGAACTTATGCCAAGTTCTGGGTTGCATCTACAGCTCATATTGGGGAATTATTTACAATGAACTGAAAGCTAGTTAGCATTTTAGAAGAAAAAGTCGCTTGTGCTTATTGCATTTTATAGAATCACAGCTCTTGCAAGAGCTGGTCCTGAAAAGTTCTGATTTCTTTGGGATAACCCAAAACAGTGGCAAGGAGACAAGTTCATCAAATGAGTAAAACATGTGCTTTCTACTAAAATTGTTAGACCCTGAAGTAATACAGCCAGGACTTTATTTCAAGACCCTGTATTGATCATTAATTATGATATTTATAGACTATTTTACACGTAGGTTTACTGTTTCTCTCCTGATTACAGAATACTTTGTTTTCTGTATTTACATAATGAAATAAAAAGTGAAAACCCAAAACTCCCACTCATGTATCACTCTTGATACATTTTTAAATTACTCTTTGATTCTTTCTTGTCTGTAGACAATAAATTATAACTCTTATGGTTGGTATAGGGTATCACACTGCCATTATAATCAGATTTTACACGAAATCTTACTGAAATGGAAGTATGTTTATTTGTTAAGTGTGGGGATGTTATTCACCTTCTATAACTGCTTTCATTTCTGAATTTTATTGAAAAAAATTCCACTCAATTTAATATTCTTTTAGAATATGGTTTTTATTAGCAGTATAGGATTTTTTACTACTGAATATTGTTTGATGAATTTCTTACTTTCAATACTGCAAGTTCAAGTATTTTTGTGTAGATTTTTATTCTCATTTAATTCTTTAATTCTGACTCTTCTACTTATAATTTATATTAAAGGCTGAACATACTATCTAGCAGAGAAATTGTATTAATTTATGGTATAAGCCAGCAGAAAGTATTATTTTACCATACACAGCAACAATAAACATCAGTCTCTTAGACTAGAAAATTTAAAAATTTAAAAATTGCATATGCCTCTTAATTCATAAAAGTTTTTCCTTTTTTTTTTTTTTTTTTGAGACTAGGTATCACTATGTTGCCTGGGGTACCATAGACTCAAGTTGCCTGGGGGTACCGTGGACTCAAGCGATCCCCAGCCTCAGCCTCCCAGGTAGCTGGGATTGCAGGTGCCTGCCATGGGCCTGGCTGGTTTTTTGTGACTAGGTCTCGCTATGTTGCCCTGGGTAGTCTTAAACCCATGAACTCAAGTGATCCCAAGCCTCTTGCCTCCCAGCACTTGGACAACAGGTGTGTGCCGCCATACCTGGCTTATTTTCATTCTCTTTCCCTTCTTTTTTAAAAAGGATCCCTGCCTCATGCTGAAGGAATAATATATAGGGATGCATCATTTAGGTACATGGGTAGAAAAAAAAAGGTATAGCCATCTTGGATTTTAAAAATTGTAATAAAAAGATTATTTACGGAGATGAGGCAAGAGCTAAGGAACCCAACGGCCTGTAAGAGAGGAAGTCATTCCCTGCCTGAACCTGAAGGAACAAGGGACAGGGGATGGGACTGTTGTCTCACTGTGGACAGACACCTGCATGGAGAGGGAGACAACTTTGGCCAGAACCAGGAACTGAAGCAGTGAAAGTCAGAGGGGAAAAATGCCTCCATCTCACTATCCTTTTACTCTCTGGTCTCCTACTCGTGATCTCTCTGGCTAAGTATACCCTGAAACCACAGACTCCGAGGTGCTGAATAGGGCAGGGCAAGGTCAAGATCAGAGGCGGGGCCAGAGAATAACCAGTAGATATTTGTGACCTGCTTTTGGTATTCACATCTACTTTAAAAAAATATATATAACTGATGTAACTTTATGTTAGGTTCAGGTATGATGACTCAGTATTCGTATGTAGTGAAATGATCACCTTGATTTGTCTAGTTAATATCTGTCACCACGCATTGTCACAATTATTCTTTCTTGTGATAAAAGTTTTTACTACTTACTTTCTTAGCAACTTTTGCTAAAAATTTTTAGTTTTCTTTTCCACTGTGGTAATGTTGATATACAACATTGTATGTGATTTGGAGTTGTAAGTTTACAACTCTCATCTCACCACACTATTTCACCAACAAAGCCTTAATCATCCTCCACCTTGGATCTTTGATCCCTTTTCCCTTTTCACCCTAACTCCCTCCTCCTCCTTCTGTAGTAGCTTCAATTTTATAGTCAGATTTATAATTTGCTTTGGTTTAGTTTTGTCTCTTGTTTTGTTTCTTTATAGTTCACATATGAGTAAAATCATCCACTCCTTCTGACTTTGTGTGTATGTGTGTGAGAGCTTCACTCAATTTATAAAAAGCTGCAACAAAAATTTAAATGATACAAAATATCATTTTCAAATTAACATCAAAAAGTGAGTATTTTTACCCATACTCAGCTCAACGCAGGGCAAATTGGAGAATAGAATAACAACAAATAAATGCTATAGCATATTTAAAGAACTATGTCACAGAAAGTCAGAGTTGAAGGAAGGCGGAGAAACTTGGATGTGTAAAAATGAGAACTGAGGGTGCCATAAGTATCTAGTATCAGCTCATGTTGTATCTGTGAGTAGACATGTACATGATGGGAACTCCAGGGAGCTTCCAGATTCTTCTCTCCTTAAGGTTTGATCAACTGTGACCACAATGTAGCAGTTGTACTGAGATACTCTATTAAACAGTGTCTCCATAGGACCCTTTTTGGGTTCCTGGTAGCCATTCAAATTTGGGTCCTTGGCAATCCTTGGAGCCATTTTATACTTTTGTCATAATTTCTCAATTTCAACCACTACACAGCTATTACATAGAAGATGCTCTAGCAGGCAAACAGTTCAACATTGACTGCACTGAGTCCAATTTGACTTTAATGTAGCAGTTGATAAATTTGATATCAAATAACAAGAATTCATCTTTTTAAAAATAACTCAGTGGTATTTCATTGTGTCTATCTTCTTGATAGACCACATCTTCCTGATCCACTCATCTGCTTCCATTACTTGGCGATTGTAAATAGTGCTGCAGTGAACACAGGAGTATAAGCATCCCTTAAATTAATGTTTTGCATTCTTCAGATATATACTTAGGAGTAGAATTGCTGGCTCATATTGTAGATATATTTCTAATATTTTGAGAAATCTCATTATTTTCCATAGAGTCTGGACCTGTCTACATACCCAATTACAGTTATGAAGGTTCTTTTACTCCAGATCCTCATCAGTACTTGCGGTTTCTTATATGGAGCAAAGTATTATTAATTATAGTTACTGTGCTGTATGCTACATCCCCATGATCTATATGTTTTGTAACTGCAAGTTTTCACCTTTTGATCTGCTCACCACACATATCTCTGACAATTGTCAACCTGTTCTATGAACTTGGTTTTGTGGTTTTTATACATTCCCACATAAATGTGAGATCATATAGTATTTATCTTTATTTTTCTGACTTGTTTTACTGACCATGATATCTTAAAGCTTCATCCACGTTTTCATAAATGGTATATGTACTTCTGAAGTAAGCAAGATATTGTCATAAATGGCAGGATTTCTTATATATAAATATATATGTATGTATGAATAATATCAGTCATATACAAAGTTAATAAGATGAGTCACATATAAAATGGTAAAATAATGGCATATATATGCATATATATGCATATATATATAGTAGGCATATTTATATATATAGTAGGCTATGCTATCTACATTTGAGTAATTATACTACATGATATTGGTAAACTATACCTTCTCAGAAGGCATATCCTTGTCACAACTATTATCTCTACCATTATAAATAATAGAGCAGTGAACATGATGATACAGATAATTATTTTGAACTGATGTTTTCATTTTCTTTAGATAAATACCTAGAAGTAGAATTTTGGATCATATGATTGTTCTAATTTTTTGAAATGCCTCTATACAGTTTCTCACAGTGATTTCAACAACTTATTTGAAATGTCAAACTATTTGAAATGTCAAATAGAGTGCTTTCTTATTCAAATACATTGTGAAATATATACTATGAAGCTATATATACAATCACTTCTTCATTCTCTAATTCACGAAGTCAATATGCTTTACTAGATTTATAGAGTTTGTTCCTTTTTATAAGCATGAGTACATAAGTCACTGAGATGACAGTCTCTCATTTTCCCCTTGATTCTGTGTGTTGTTGATTGGGTTCAGCAGGTAATCCATCTGTTCCACATGACTCATCCTCATGAACTGTGATGTCAAAGAGAGCTCATTCATAGGGCTGGTAGTTGTAATCAGAAAACAACATAACCTGGAAATATATAAAGAAATGGACCAGAATTATTAAAAAGAATCTGAACTGTCTATTTTTTCAATATAAATGAATAATTTAAAATTCTTTTAAATAATTCTGGTGACCATAAGCAAATAAGAGAAAAGAATATTTGAACAAAAGAATATTTGAAAACAGAAAATATATCCATATTGTGTGTATACCCCAAGGGAAAAAAATAGATATATTATTACATGTTATTGTCATCAAGGTATTTTTAAAAAATGACCATATGCGGGGTGCATGATTGATGGGAGGGCCATCCTTAAGGGAAACAATAACTATACAAAGATGACTGATGTTGTATGAAAATAAAGTTTAAAAAAATTGTTTTAAAATTAAATAAATAAATAATGACTACATACCAGGTCATTAAGAAAAATCAACAAATTACAAAGAATGATACCATATGGAACATTTTATCTTATTGCAACATATTTTCTTTTTATTATACTTGAAGTTAAAAAAATCATTAATAAGCAGGATTTTATAAATACATTAAACTTATACTTTTGTATTAAACAAGATTGAGGAAGCAGAAGGAAACATTTACTTAGAATCATTCTTTTTTAAAATATAAAACACTACCTCTACTATTTGGCGGAGAACATCTAGCCAATTCAATTGCAAAAACAGGCTTATTTTCAAAATATAAAATACACAATGTAAATTAGCATACTGAACCAATACTTTAATTCTTTTTTCCAGTTAATCATTTCAGTCTCTGAAGAGAATTATAGTCACTAATGAAAAACAGATTCATATAGAACTTAAGTTATTATATATTTTGATTTCTTTTTTTACATAAAGTTATATGCCATTTGTGCTTTTTTAGTATCACTTTTTGAATGAGATTATGAGTAGAGGTTTTCTGATAATCACAAGTTGGTGAAAATAACACAAAGGCAGTTTGAGGACCCCAATGCAATTAGAATTCAGTAGAAACCAAAACCAGCAATGACTTCTAGACTTGCAAGATAGAAGGTAGGTCACTTCCACAAACAAATAAGAAATGTGGACCACAATCTACAGGAAGAGAAAAACTCTGGAGAAATTGATAAGGGTGGAGTACTCAGCACTTAAACATATTATAAACATATTAACAATCAGATCAAATTACAAGGCGATATTAGAGTCCATAATTTGAAGGCAGCATAGGATACATAGGTAATAACTTTTAATATTGTAATTTGCCTGGAAACTTCTTTCTGCAGCTCTGGATTTGGGGGTTGTGTTAGACACAAACCCTGTATATCTTGTCTCCTGCCTTCTTTTTTTCTGAAGATTTTGCCTACCTTCCAGACCAGCTGTTACCTCCCAGCTCTGGTCAGTTTAGTAAAGCAGCTGGAAGCCCACTTGAAACCCTGAAGCTGCATTCTTCACCCCAGCCTAACCATGCTGAGTCATCCTCTGTTCGCAGAGTGATTGAAATGTCACTGGGCCCTGGAGTCTGGTTTTCTGAGCAGCCACTAAGGGCCTGCAAGATACAACCCGGAAGGGCACAAGAATCTGTTCCCTGTGAACTAAGCCTTGACTCATGGGGGAATAGGACACAGTAGGGAATAGAGCAAGCAAATTCCCTTTCCTGTCTTCTCTGTTCCTTGCATTAAGATTTGATTCCTTCTTGAGTTGATTCCTTCTTGAAGATGGGGGGAGTTCTGAGCACTGAGCCAACCTCCCTGCAAATAGCTGCCAACTCTCTTCTTCATAGCTCTTTGTGAGGAGGTGCCCAGCATGGCAACAAATGACAGCATTTTGCTTCCCACTTTTTTTCTGTTGTATTTTCCCAGTTTCCTCACCTTTATCATCCTGGGCTTGCACTTTCGAGACTAAGTGTCAGCACTTCAGTTCTTGTCATTACATTTTGTAGAATAGGTTTTCTAAGAGTTCTAACAGCAGTATTCAGTTTGTGGGTTATTTTCCCTCCTCCACCCATCCAAGGATACCCCTCTTCACTTGTCATCTGCCCTTGGGAGACTATCAAATTATGTCAACAGGGCTCCTGTTCTCTCTGGCTATCGATTGCTTCCTGCAGAGGGGTGCCTGGGTGAGAGATTGGAGGCAGAATGTATTTATTCTCCTGGCTCCTGCCCAGTGAGAGGTCACCTTGAGCTGGTTGTGTTCCTCAAATGGAAGGCATACTGGTGGGCTCTCTGTCTGACTTTGTTTTTGATTTCTGAGATTTGCTTTCTCATCTTATCCATTGGACCTAGGGAATATCACAGGCCCACACAACTTCCCTCAGGTTATATACTGTCTCCGTGGCTCCTCCGCACCCTACTCACTCCTTGGTTATCAATCGTTTTATAAGAAAGTTATTTCAAGTTAATTATTCCAGTTTGAGAGTGTCTATTGGGCAGAGTGCCTGAATATGTTAGAACTGATAATGGGGGGCTAAACAGTTAATGACAGTAGTGTGTTGGAACAGTGTGCAGCCATTACAAAGCTGTTAGTGTTTGATAGCAAATGTGATGTATGTTTTTCTTATCACTTAAAATGTCAGGTAATCAGGGTCCTGCCAGGAAACAGAATTCTATCATCTGAGAGGGATTTTAATAAAGGCAAAGCCAGGAATGTAGGGAAGCTGGCAAAATAAAGGGAATCAATAAGGATGACAAAGCAACACAGATAAGAGGAAGCAGAAGGCACACCACCCTGCCCAATGAAGGGAAAAAGAAAGACTGGGAAATACAACACAGGAGTCCCAGAGGGGGAACCATCTCTCCAGATACCTGTCACTTAGGGATATAGATACTATCCTCCTTCCCCTTAGGTTGATTCCCACCTTGTGGACAGCAGGTCTGTGCTTCTCTCTCCAGTCTCCTGTCTCCAGTTGGTACCTCCTATTGGCCAACTGGAGACTAGAATGAGGTAACTCACAGGCATCAGTATGCCTGGATAGAGAAAGGGTTTGGGTTGTTGGAAGGTGGGAGAGAAACAATGATTAGTTTTGTGAAAAGGTATATATGTATCTATGCATAAGAGAAGACTGAAATAGAAATTTAATTGTAGCTACTTCATGGAAGTAGAATAATAATTGTTAATAGTGTTAGGTATATTTTCTAAATAAAAATGGCTATATGTTACTTTAAAATTAATCTTAGGAAAATCATGTTAATTGGACATTAAAATAACATTAATTGGAAGAATGTTAAATGGATGATATGCTTCTTCTAATTTTCATTCTTAAAGGAAATGTTTCCTTTTCCTAGTGGTAAGAATTCTGACCTTTTCTAGAAGTAGCATCTCATCTAGAATAAGCTCATGGCTAAATGAAAGGGTTTAGTTTTTTCCTCAAAGCACTAGTTTGTTTTGTCAATCAGTGGGAAAGAATAATCTAATATGGAACAAATGGTATCCTAGTTCTAAACATATTGGTAGATGTAATCCCAATAATTACCATTAATGTTGTAGCAAACCTAGCCTGAGATTCTCTGTCAAACAAAATTCCTTATTTGTTTGATGCACAAACTCAGTGTGGAGGAGTAACCTCAGATAAACATAACTTCAAAGTTCTCTCAATCTATTTCAACTATAAACAAACATATCTCTCAGGTTACACTTGTTTTCAAAACTACTTTTAGATCCCTTTAGTTTCTTGTTCTATTGTTTCATGTCTCATGTTTTCATTTGAACTAAAACACTCTAGAGAAGCAGGGTGGTGCTATCCAGTCAGCCTCTGCCCTGGTGTTTTCCACCAGCACCAGCTTCTTCTATTCATAGCACCGTGCTCACTCACCATCAGTCACATGAGCTGGGAAGAGAGCAGCTACTTCCTCCTAAGCAATACTTAGTATGTTCAGAATGAGATAGCAAATCTTTGGAATGTCACAGACCAGCTGTTGGAGTCAATATTCCTGAAACCAGTCCTTAACCTCCACCCAGGTCTCGCCCATCCCCTCTGGGGGGGCGGGGGGGAGGAGGGAAGGAGGGGAAGCAGCAGGGAAGAATAGAAGCAGCTCACAGCCCACACGCTGTACAAACTGTAAACTGGGGTTTCTGAACCTCATTGCCTGCCAGGCTATTTAAATCACCCCATTGTGCCAAAAGAGGCTTACCTCTTGCCATCTTCTGAAATCTCAGAGTTTAATTGGCATCTAAAAAGCATAGATTACAACTATAAAATCAGTAATTATACCTTTTAAATGGTTTCCTAAACTTAACATTTATTTCTGAGTATGAGTTAGTGTATATCTTATAATACTCCTTAAGTATCCAATAACAAAGACAGTTTTAAAACGAACATGGCAGATAAGATTCTGTTCAGCCTTAGAAAAGAAAGAATACAGTACATATTTGAAACTTTTTAAAAACAAGTTTTATATCTGAAAATTCCAACACAAGTTTGTCCACAACAACTGCAGCGAATCATAAATACATTTCAGACCCAGCTTCCAAATACTGTTTGAAACATAGATTCTATGTTTGCAAAGTTCCATCTTGATTAAAATACCCTAGAGAAAAGCTTAACAACTGGAAAAAAAACATGGCTCTTATTTAGCATAGAAAGTTTTCATAAAACGGACACAGATTCCTTACATCAGCATGTCTCTTAAGCCATCGATTTTTCACAAATGCAACTTTTCTCTGGTATTGTTGGCATAATGAAGAAAAACCCCTGCTTCTCTCCAGTGTCAAACAGCAGACTCCTAAGCTGCCAATGTTTCTGTTATAAAGCCAGCATCCCTTCTGAACACACTGAACAATGTTCCTTTTTTAATATGAATAACAAAGAAAACCTCAACATACCAGAGACTGTGACTTGAGTTTTAATCTTCATAAAAATCATTTTAAACGTGGGTAATACACACATGCCCATGGTACCATTGTCTGAATTAGCATCTTCCTCTTGCCATATCTGCGTACTTAGACGACTTCATTTGATCCCAGCCTTTACCTCCACCACCAGAATTCCATCGTGGCAGAAGATGGCAGACAGATCTTTGGTTTCAATGCCCTCTGGCAGTTTGTACTGTCGGGTAAAACTTCTTGAGATAAAACCATGTTCGTCCATTCTGGTTCCATGCTGAGCCTTAATCAGCAACCAGCCCTCAAAGGTCTGAATGATGATATCTTCCGGGAGGAACTGAACCACGTCCAGCAGAATCTGGAAGCGGGATTTGCCTTCTGGGGGCGCCATCTGTGAGGCTGAATCGCCTGGGGGAGCCTGGGACACCCTAACCTTCCCAAGATCCACCGTAGTTGGCCCTGGCAGTGCATATAAAGCGTGATCCAGCCTGCAGTCTTCCAAACCTCGAGCCTCAAACTCTTCCTGGTAACGCACTGGAGTCTCGATGAGGTGCCTCAAAATGATTTTTGCCATCGTAGAGGTAGAAACAACACCCAACAGCTCTTCTTTTGTCCAGGTTCAGCCCGCAGCAAACCCCAGCAGTTGCCCACGAACTGGATTTTCAGAGCAGCTCTTTGCTGTGAGCCCTGCACAGATGCAGCCGTCAATGAGGCCTTGTCTCTTTGTACAGGGAGACAACGAGCTGCTATTTATAGCACCTGTTTCCTTGGGCCACAGCCGCCCTCGCTGCCCAGTCAAGGACTGCCCTTGCGTTCTCAGCTATCCTTAGCACATGGGCATGCCTGGCCGCTTCAAGAGGAAAATAAAGTTGGAATCAGAAAAAGAAATTTGAAGAATATTTGAATGAACGTACTGTCCTTGTGAACTAGACCGATGGAAGGCACTATGGTTTCGTAGAACAGACCAGAGCGATGCACTCACAATAGAAGCCGGGACTGTGCAGATCTTGGTCTCCCAGCGCCTCACTGCAGAGAGAGGAATCTAGCTGTAATTGATTAGGAATTAACTAAATACACATAATTCAAATGTCAAATATTCCACAAACCCTCAGCCCTTGATCCACTAGACTTTATTTTGTTTCCTCTTTTCATCTTTTGTCCAGAAGGAACATCTTAGCATATCACCTATGTTTATTACATTTTACTCATCAAAAATGAGGTGATTAAGCTAGATAGATGTCACATAGGGGCTGGAGAGTCATAAAATGGGGACAGTTAGTAATGAAAAAAGAGAGTCACAGGGGAGAGAAAAAAAAACCTTTGAACTACTTGTTTTGAAGCCCAGAAAAGAACAGATTAACCTAGCTGAAACTGCTGTTAAACTGGCAAATAAAGTATATACTGTTTATTAACTACAATTTTTATATTAAGTTTCGATGAAAAAGAATGAAACAACTCTTTATTCAATGCTTGTACATCACTGAGACATATTAAGTAGTAAAGTCCAGGGCATGTATAATATGCTGTTTGTACTTTTTAAAAATAAGTAGTATTTGCTTGTATAAATAAACCACTCTGGGACTAGCAGTTGCCTTGTGGGAAGGTAGCAGGGCCTGGTGGGAGACTTGCTTTTCACACATTTTATCATACTTAACACTTTCTTTCTACCATGTATATATATATATATATATATATATATATATATATATATACATATATATACATTATATATATATAATGCACATACACACAAGAAGTCATGAAATATTGAATACAGAAAACTTCATTATCCAGAACTGGTAGACACAGAAGTACCTTTGCTTTCCTAGAATGAAAGAGAAATATATAAAAACTTGAAAATCAGAAAACAGAAATGAACAAAGTTTTCTTTAACTCCTTTTATTACTCTATTGTCTCTATGGACATTTTGGTGTTTACTTGAGAACATGTTCTACTCATGCTGTTCATACTCAATTTTCTTAATTTTTTTATGTTTTTTAGTGTGAACTTTTTTTTCCATTTTAAAATTCAGTTGCATATATTGTACTGCATTTGATCTTTTTTTTCAACGGTGTTATGAATCACAATAGACATATAACATTGTATTACTTTAAGGTGTACAATATAGTGTATCAATATATGTACATACTGCAAATAATTATCACATTATGTTTAATTAACTTCCTTTACCTTACACGGTCTTATTTTGTTTTCTTGTAATGCCAAGTTTTGAGACTTATACTCTTATCAGCTTTCAAAGAAATAATGCATTGTAGTCATCATGTTCTACCTTACATTCCCAGAACTTATGGGTCATATAATTGGAAGTTTGTATCCTTTGACCACCTTTTGCTTCATGAAATGCTTCAGCTCTATAACTTCTTTTTGGATTTTTATTAAATTTGCGAGTTCATTCATTCTCTTTCCCAGTTTGATGAGCACCTTTGTTACTTGAATCCCTCATTACATAGATTGCTTATGTCCATTCCTTCACAAAACTTTTCAGGCTTTGTACCTTGTTCTTTCTCTTGTGACAAAGCTCTGTCACTACATTTTGCCCAGTTATTTATGCTTGCTTCTCTGCATTAGTCCTCATGGCCCTGTAGGAATATCCTTGAACAGGGACTGGCCTGGGGATGCAGCTCATAGTCCCTTGGGGGCACTATAAGTGCATCTGCTGCTTGGGCTATTGCTACCTTCTTGCTATGTTTGTGTTGCACAGTGTTTGGGGCAACCATCCTGGCCCAGCTCCACTGCGATGGGTAACACAGTTGAGACACTCAATGGTGACATGCTGGGCAGATAGTACTATGGGCCTGTGCCACTGTATGTGTGCAGCTGCTTTCCAGCAAGCAAGTGAAGTTAGTCACCTACCCCTGTGACATACGTGCACCTGTGGGATATGGTGGTGACCTAAGGTGGTGCTGGGCACTAACCAGTGAACTTCAGCAGCAGTGACATTGGTTATGTCACAAGGGTGAGACCCTCAGCAGCACTGACAGTCTTTCAGTCTTTCATTTGCTGGGGTCGATCCTAAGATGGTTCCCACCAGCAGTGATACAAGCAATGTTGCATGAAGGTATCAAGATGGCACCTGCCACTGTGTCTAGCCTGGAGAGCATATCCAAAGCTACCTGTCAGGCAAATGCTATAAGGGTGGATTACCTTCACTGAAGACACTGGTCCTGTGTGAGTCTACATGGGTCTTCAAAGGGAGAGGGTCTCTGTTCCCTCTAGTTCTTAGCTTCTCCTGAGTGCTCTTCTTACTAGCCTCAATGCTGGGATCCTACAGGCTCATCACTGCTGTGCAGAATTGAAAGATATGTGTGTCTGATGCAGGTCACCACCCTCTCTTCCTCCCTAGGAAAAAGTTTCACACCTTCAAAATCACCCTTACCCATAAATCTCCATACCTGGAACGGGCTTCAAGTTAAAGTCACCAGTTGCATTAGTCCCAATCAAGAAAATCCGCCTGTCCTTTGAAGCTTTGAAACAAGGCAATGTCCAAATGACATCTAATGAAAGTCTGTTTTGTCTACATTGAAAGGTCATTGTTCAGTGTATAGCCACCTTCATCAATTTATCTTAGCTATGTCTTCTGGAGAACTTAGGGCAGCTTCTACACTTAGCAGTAGCTGCTTCACCCTGCACATTATGTTACTGAGACCATATTTTTCCATAAACCTCATGGACAAATCTTTCCAGCTTCAAATTTTCTTCTGCAGCTGCCTCACTACTCTCAGCCTGCAAGCCAAGAGAGTTAAGGCTTCACTTCAGATTCATTTTTGGTTTCAGAGAATGTTATGGCTGCTTTGATCTTCTTTCTATCCAGACCACCGAAACTTCCCTCATACCAGCAAGAAGGCTGTTTGGCTTTCTTACCATTCCTGTGCTCATTGAAGCAGTACTCTTCATTTCTTTCAAGAACATTTCTTTTGCATCCACAATAGACTTTGGCACAAAAAAAAACTAATGTTTAGCCTGTTTCAGCTTTCAGCATGCCTTCTTCAATCAAGCTTATCATTTTTAGCTTTTAAGCGAGAGATAGCTTTTCTTTTACTTGAACTATTAGAAGTAATTCTAGGGTTACTGATTAGTTTAATTTCAATATTGTTGGAGCTCAAGGAATAGTAAGGTCCAAGGAAAGGGACAGAGATGAGGAAAGGTAAGTTATTATAGTGGACATGACTACTTGGCACTGATTGCTTACGATGGCCCTCCTGACTGCTTATTTCTCTGTGTGGCTCCATCTGATCTCCAAGGGATCCCATGCTTTGTGATTGTTAAGAACATAGACTAAAGCTTTATGCTTTGCCATGTTCCTTCTTCACCTGAGCGTGTTTCAATTTCTTCATGTCTGAAATAGCATACTAGAATACACTTCTAAGGAATGCTGGGAAGACTGAATTCAATCCTAGCCACAGAGCATTTTTTTCTACACGGCATTGTGGCAAGCGATCTCTAAGTAGCAGTGTTCCTGGAGGTCTCTCATAAACTTTAATACTTTTCCTTAGCTAATCTTTAAAATTCTTATGAAAAAGTATATCAGTCTAATTTTCTGGGGCAAAGAAGGTTCCTGTAACCCAGATGACATTTAAGTGGATAAACCGTACAATCTTGGACACACAGAATGCTTTTGACTCTTTGGAAGTTTTTGGTTTATACTCACAAAAATCAATACAGGGTCCACGTCAACACTCCCCTTTGAAGAAATTTGCAGAAATGGTTTCTGTAATAACCTAAGTTCCTTTCAGTTGCAAGGCAAAAAAAAAAAAAAAAAATGAAACATCAAAATTATTTCAAACTTGAAAGAAGAAGAGAGATTCTCTGGATCTGTGCTGGGCTGTAAAAGGGAATCCAGATGTGGTGTGTCCTGGTGATATAAAAGTGAAACCTAAGGAGCTTTAATCCTGTCATGCGATAATTGCCCTCTGCTGGGAAAGATGGGAATTACACAGATAAGAGACTAATCAGTGAAATTTTAAAGGAGCAAGTCTCTTGTTACCCTTTGACTCCATTATTCCAAAAACTCCTTTTCTGGAGTCAGGAGTAGGTAGTGGACAGACAGGACCCATGGATTGTTGCTGCCCTTACAAATGCAGAAGATAAATGCCCCGAGGGAGCAGAAAAGCAGCCACATGGCTAGCAGGCAGGCTGCCGGTTCATCCAGGGGGCTCTCGCCCACCATCATCTCCCCTCTCCCCTCCACTTCTTCCTTCCCCTCTCCCACCTCTCGTTCCCAGCCAGCCCCACCGACCTGGGAATAGACTGCAGCATGTCTGACAACACCACAAAGGCCACCCAGCTAATCAGGCATCGGGCTCCGTGTTCAGCTGCAGAGGGGGCCACAGAGCCATCCCCACGCGGTCTCTGGGCTCCGGGAAGTGTGGGTGAACGCTCTGGGGAGCTCCCGGAGCTGCACGGCCCCTCTCGGTTTGCAGGAAGGCTACCAGGGTCGTGGTAACTTGTTCTGGGCATGTCACACGCGCCTGTTCAGCAAGGGGATCCTAGATGGCGGGCTTCCCAGTGGATGGAGACACACCCACCGCGCACCCTCCTATGCCTTCAACTTCTGGCCCAGCTCACACAAACAACTGCAAGCCTGGCTGCCTGCCTTGCCCCTTGTATTATCTGCAGCATCCAGTGAGAGTTACAACCTCAGCAAGGCTTTGTTTTGCCTTTGTCAGGAGGAGGGGGGAGGGGTGGGGGACTACCTCTTAGGGTTCTTTTGAGGAAAGGAAAGGATTGTTAAGAATACTTAGCTTAGAAATGGCACATAGGATGTGTTCTCTAAATGTTAAATATTTTTATTTGTAATACTGGAGGATTACATCTCTTTGGAGAAAAAAAATCAGTTCCATTTCAACTCAGCACTGGCTATATTTAAAAGAATAGCATGTAGCATTGCTCATGTTTCTGTAAACATTAATCTAGACCTTGGCAAATAAAAGATGTTACTGGATAACCATACAAGTCACTAATTCTGTGTAGATAAGGTTCAGACCGAGTCAGCCCCTGAGAGGAATGTTGTAAAGCTTCCCTGTCATACCAGAGCTGTCTTTATCAGCTGTGATCAAATGATTTCTTTTTCTTTTTCCACAATTTGCTCTGAGGGCCTTTCGGTGGTATTAACATTATTTTTTAGTTGCTGAGCTATTAAACTGGAGAGACTCAAGTCTGCTTTTCTAACCCGAGGGGAATTCCAAGGAAATACTTATTTGACTCTCTCACAAATGGTTCTTGGGGGGTTGATACTTATTTCTTCCACACCATCATTAAATTGAGAGGTCAGATAAGGATGTTGGGTTAAATAAAATGTAGAACTGGAGATATGAAGGTACAATAAAGCACCAGCAGCAGGAGCAGAGGAGTTCTAACTAGTTCACAGGCCTGGTAGATCATCATGACCTATATAGAAATGGAACAAGGCAGTGAGCCAAATTCATAAAGTCTATTTTAAAAAAAGATGGAGAATAAAAGAAAAAAACCCACATAGATACTGGGCTGATTTCATACAGCTGCCAACACAGTGTCCAAAATATTACCTTTTTCCTCCTTGTGAACTGCTCCCCAATCCCAACCACTCCCTTTCTCCCCATTTCACAATACCATCCAGCATTGCCTTTATCTCCAGCAGTAAAAGCTGACAAGGGGGTAGGTACTTCAAGAATACATTTTTTAAATAATATATATTTTTATTGAATAAGTTTTGTTTACATTTGTCTTTTGGGTGTTCCTCTCCCCTCCCCCATCCCACCCTCCTGTCTCTCCATCTCTTCTTTCACTGCCATTATTGTTTAATTTTTAGTTCCTTGGGTTCTTCCTCTTCTTTCCTGGAGCAATGTCCTTTTGTCCAGTGTGGACGTGGTTTCCTGGGACACAGTGACCTGTGCTTAGTTTTCCAAGTGCTTAGTTTTCCAAGTTTTCCAAGGCACTTTCAGTGCCTCCTCCTTCTTTCTTGTCGGCTGCTCCGACCCATCTTCTGTCATATTTTGCTCCTTCTTTGTTTTGTAGTTCTGATTGCTGGCATTGGGAGCGTTTCCCCCTGCCAAAGTTTGTGCACCCATTTTTTTGATTGCGATAGGCCCTGGCAGATGGTTGGTCTGGTTCGTCATGGGGCCACTGCCCGTGTCTGTGGCTTTCCTCACCCCCCAAAGTGGGAGGGACCTTTGATCATGCTGAAGACATCTCTGAACAGGAAGTTCCATTTCCATCGTTGTAGATCTCAGTGGTTGTATTTCTGAGATAGTTCGTCTCAATAATCAGTCTTACAGTCCTGTGTCCCATGGATCTGACATGTTCATTGTCCCAGAATACTTCTTTGTTTTTCACCTCTGTATTCATGTGCAACTGCCGTTGAATCACTGATTTAGTGGCTTCTGGTGAGGATTGACTGGATTTGGAGAAGATCAGAGGGAATGACCCCCTACTACCCACTACCCACCTTGAGCCCCCCCACCAGGGGGAGGCTCAGTGCTGAACCAGGTGTGTGGGTGGAGCTACCCCCACCTTCCCTTGCCCGCCACCTCATGGTACAAGTGGTACGATGACCTGGAGGGTGCCCCCAGCCACTCCCCACCTTCCTGGCAGGTGCTCCCCAAACTCCAAAAGGAGTGCAGCAGGCTGAATGGCCGGGGGCTCAGTGCCCAGCAGCTGAACCAGGCATGAGCGCCAAAAGTACATTTTTATCTGAAGGTTCTACCATCAGATATGAGGAGCTAATAATAGGAGAGTAGGTGTTCATCCTCACAATGTTGTAGAGGAGATTACCATGCTTCTACCCTGTTCCTCCACACTTTTGGAAGACTTGACTTACATGTCTCCTTCTCTGAAAGGTCTAAACTAATGGCACCCATCACCCGGAAGCTACCAGGTGGACCCATCCCCAATCCAGGTAAATGGGCCGCCAACCAGAGTCAAGCAAATCACATTCTCTAGAGGATATGACAAAGAAGGACCTGTTGGCTTTAGGACAAAGGTGTCTTTGTAGTTGAAGAGGTCATGTTCTGCTATGAGAAAGCCATACCATCTTCCATGTCAGCTTACCTCCTTCTCTGTAGGGGAAGCAGAGGTAGGCCTCATGCAGCCTTAGAGAGAACAGCTGCCTTTGTACGAGGGATTCTCTAGAGACCAAAAATTTGCCAAGAACCAATTCCCTAGCCATGTTCTGCCCTTGTGTTCTGGCAAACAACACTTGTACAATTTGAATAAAGTTCACTATATTTCTAAAGCTAGTCTGAGTAGATTTGTTAGCCTTTTCAAAAAAACAAATACCTACTGGCAAAGAAATTTGAGGAATTTATTCTGGGGTGCAAAACTGCAGTGAGCCAATGGCTTGAAGGACAGCTCTCAGAAAGAGCACTTCAGACACAACACATGCCACTGGAGACATGTCTGGGACAGAAGAATCTTCTTGTAGTCCTTCAAAGCTATAGGCAGCCTACTGTACTGTTTTGGTGGGGATTCTAGAAGAACATGTTTGGCTAATCTCTGTGTGTTGTTTCCAAAACAAACATCCACTGAGATCTAAGATCTCATAGATTAAAATAATTAAAATCCAAGGTGGTATTTTTATAGCCTCAGCTCAGAAATTTCTCTTTGGAGGCCCTTCTGAAGGACAAACGAAGGGTTACCTAGCTGATGCCATTGCTCCCATGCTCACAGCCCAACTTGCCAAGCCTCACAAGAGACAGTGGCTCCAGAGCATGAGCTATTCAACCAACTCAAATCCTGACTCCACTCCCGACCTGAGCAAGTTTCTTACTGAACACCTCATTATACTATCAATATATATAGATAATATTGATGATTAGTCCTCAAGCCAACAGGCCCTCCTCCTGTGTCACATCCTCTAGAGAATGTGATTTGCTTGACTCTGGTTGGTGGCCCATTTATCTGGATATTATAATATCAAAAAAGATCATACACAGACCATTTCAAAAGTACTGTTCTAAGTACTTTTACATAAAAGTCAAAGGTGGCATGCCTAGTTAATTGACAGCCAGAGGAAGCAGAGACTGTTAGGAAACTGAGCTTGAGTGGGTGTGGACATGTGTGTATCCCATGCTTAATCCTTCAGTTGTAATGCCCAGTAAGAATGAAGTAAAACTTGTATTGAAGATCACCACCTACAGACATTTATCAATAATGGCACAGGACAGTGCCAACCACAATGGTTTATTTGTCTTTCTAGGTGTCAGGTAGGCGTCTGCACATAGAATTGATTATTCCAGTGATGTCTCCTAAGGCCCAAAATAAAATGTGCTGTCTCATGGTAAACTTGTGGGCTTCACAGACTGAAGGAAGCTAAGTCAACAAGCTTGTCTCTTTACGTGAAATGCTATGTGGAACACTGGTATAGAGAAAATACTCGTGCTCGTTTTATCTCTTCAATGAAACATTAATTTTGCTGTCTGTTGAATACATGTTTTAAGCATATTTTCATGGTGGTGCATATATTTATATTCACTGTTACATTCATTTCTCACAACCTGAAAAGTATAGACCTTTATACTCTGTTTTCTTCCATTCTGCACCCCAGCTAACCTACCTTTACAATATTACTGTCTGCAACTTCTCCTTCCTGCCGTCCCCACATACGTGAAAACACACACACACACACACACACACACACACACATGCACATACACATACCGTTTAACCTTAACTCACTGTAACTTTTCCCCAAATTTCCAAAGCACTACCCAAGGTCATTGTATCAAGTGTGTTGGTCAGGTTACCAGCAGCAAATGTGGCATCTGCAAACTTAATTTTTTTGGAGATGATTATAATACTATTAAAAGAGACTGTAAATATAAGCTATTTACAGAATTTAGGAAAAGACAGGGACCATGCAATACACCCAGTGTCCGCAATGACAGTTCTTTTACCTTTTGGCTTGGAGAAGCCAAGGAAGGTAGACACAGCTGAGAGCTCAGTGGAGAGATTTAGCTGACAGGGGCAGTGGTTCTTAGAGAGACAGCGACATCCCACTTTGACTTGATGGGGAGAAGCTGAAAGAGAATAATTCTCTGAACTTGCTCTCCCATTGGTGAAGCCTATCAGGAACCCAAAAGCAGGAGGTTCAGGGATACAATCCATGTGGTCAATCTCCCCGGGCACAGAGAGAGGGAGGATGGTTTGGAGGGCAACGGAAGCAAGGCAGCAAGTAGGCATGTGATGAGGTTTTGCACACTGCCACCAATGCTCAATAGAGGCTTTCAGCACCAGCCATGCTAAGTCAACAGCACGTTGCAGGTGTCACCAAGTGGCTTCCCCAGGAAACAGACCCCTGGGGAGTGGGAGGTATAGTTGAGGTCCACATTTGTAGGCCAAGTCTTCTCTGCACCAGTGCCTGTGAGAGGCGAGACAGGTTTTTTTTTTTTCTTTGCTGACCCTTCATCTAAGTGGTCCAAGAGCCTCAAGCAGAGAAGAGTCCCACTTTGAGTGCATGTAATGGAATTTATTTACCATGGCCCTTTCTTTGATCCTGGAATAAGTCATTAGTGCTCCTGTGTCTAGTAAGATGGGAATGTCTGTATTCTCCATGCTTTCTAGCACAAATGAACTAGAGCATGCAGTACAGCTATGATATTAAACTGGGGTGGGGGGGCAAATTACCTCTTGGGGCTGAAATCTTAGCTACTACTGCTTGTGATCCTTCCAAGGGCCATGGTGGGCAAGCAGATGAACAGTATTTTGAGACAGTAAAATTTTATGAGGCAGATAGTGGGAGTGATGGAATGTCTAAGAAGGCATAGAATGCCACTTGGGAAAGTCCATGTAACCACAGAACTCTCCACATTGGCCCTGCGGGCACAGGTAATATTCCAGCCTAAGTCTTCAGCAGTATCTGCAGAAGCTCTCTGAGATCTTTAGGACAAAACTTTCTTTGTGTAATTGCCAGGAATAGAAGGAGATAAGGCCAAGCTGGAACTCACAGCTTGGTAGCCATGTGAAGGAGCTAAAACTCACCAAACTGTTTATAGGATCCCATTAATCACTGAATTCTTACTTTTAGGCACAAGAAATACCAGCCTCATCTGCTATCTTCCATTCCCCAAATGTGAAGTTATTACCTAAAGTACCCAAGATCTTTCTAATGGAAAATAGTATTAAGAGAGTTCAGTATCAGAATGTGTTCAATTTTAGAATATTTTCATCACTCTCCAGAGAAAATCTCATACATGTTAAAAGATTCCCTATGCTTCCACCATTATCCGAGACACAGTTTTATTTCAGTTTTGCTTTGCCTATATTTGTTGGTGTTTGTCTATACTTTGTTTGAGTTGTTTGAGTTTCTTTTGCAGGTGACATGCAGGAGACATGAGCTCATGTCATTCATGCTGGGCCATTTCACTGGCTACTATGCTCTGCCTCACCTTCTACAATAAAAGCAGCGGGAGGTAAATCTTTTAGGAGCATCTTGCCAGCTCATATGCTTTTCCTTAACTAACCTCTTAACCTCACCCAGGGTTCCCAATTTGTATGTGAAAACAGAAGTCTTCCTATGTAATCTGGGGTGCAGTGCACACAGACTCTCCCACAACACCCTCTCCACACAGCTTTTTTGGAAAAGGATACCTTGGTGTCTTGGTGATGGCAGCAGCCAGGCCAAGTGCTCCTCAATTCCCCCTGTGGGAGAGACATGGAGCTGGGAAGTTCAGCGGTCAAGATGGTTGGTAACCTCTAACTGTTAGCACCTTAAGCTTCAGCTGGGGCTTTTTAGCTGAGGCCATACTTGTTCCAGAGAACCTCCAGCTGATGACTAGGCACCCAGGGTTAGTGAAACCTGGATACTTCTGTCAACATGGAGCCTCTCCAACAAATCATCTTCGCTCTGCAGCTCACTTCTGTGTCGAGGTCTGAGGTTCCCCCTACCTAATCTTGCTTGCCTTCCAAGCCTTTCTGCTCCTCCATCTCTCAGTCCATATATTTAGGGGCTTGACTCTAACATCATCATGTATCTTTCTTCTCAACCAGAAGTAAGAAATCCTGCTTTCTTGCTATCAACTTGAGGGAAAGGTTAGGATCCCTTTTATCACACCCCCTGAAACTTTATTTGTAAAAGTATCTCATTTATATTGGTAGACACATTCTGAGAATGCAGTTAATGTAAACAATGATTAAAGGGAAGAATATGATTGCAGATATGTATGCAATAATAGAATAAATAAGATGATAATGCTCTTGCTGTTTCTCTTTAGCACCCTCATGTTATTAAAAGATATGAAACCTGATATTTTTTCCATGCAACTCTATGAATAGTTGATGTTTCTCTAATTTGACTGGAGAGTGGGAGTATTGGTGGATATTTTTGCAAGGCTTTATTTGCAGCGCTTGAGTTAAATACAATACACGTCAAAAATCATGAGTGACTGCTTATATGCTGCCTCCCCCTTCCACCCACCCTAGAGTTCTTTGAGGTGGTATTTAAGCTGTCCTCAGCTAACTCTGTCACTTGGTGGAACCTTTGAGAATGGCCAAATCCAATTCTTCCACTATAACCTCCTTATTTCCTAAGCAGAGTAATCACATATATTTTGATTATCCTTCGTTTGTTCTCTGTCAAAACCACTTGAGCTAACGTTGTCTCAGCTACAGTACCTTACTTTTATTCCCTTTTCCTTTCAACTTATGCCCTTTCAATTCACTTTCTCTGTGTTTGTTTCATTTATCATCCAAATTTTAGCAAATAAGTAATTTTCTTCATTCCTGACTATATTAGTTATATGAAAGGATTAGAAATACCTGGGCCAATGACACTTACTGTCATTAATTGTTCTGAAAATATCTAGAATTTTCTTTACATCTTCAGTTATTTCTAAGACTCTAAACTCCTTTAAATTAAACCTCATTCAGTTCAACCAGTGGAATTTTTGGCTAATCAATTGACAGAATTTCCTTTAGATTGCATTTGTTTTATTTATTTAAAATATTAATTATTCTGTTTTACTATGTCCTATTATATGTGTGGTATATTTAAGCCACTTGGAGGTCAACACATTTTTTGTATATTGGAATTTTTACTATGATAACTTGAAATATATCTTGAAATAGAAACATTATCTCCAAGTAATTGTGTTAGATAAATGTGTATATGGACAAGTTTCTATAGAAGGCATTCAATTTGTAAATAGTCTGGGTGCCAAATGTTTAGTTACAAGTAATTTAACAAGATTAGCTCTACTTTAAGAATCAATATAGCTTGAACTAGATAGTTCAAGTTCCCATAACAGAATGACATGGATCAAATGGCTTAAACAGTAAACATTTGTTGCTCACAGTCCAGAGGCTGGGAGCTCAAGACTGAAGTGCCAGCAGATTCTAAACCTGGTGAGGTCCTTCTTTCCACTGTGTCTGCAGGTGGCAAAAGTGGTAAGGGAGTGCTCTGAAATCTCTCTTATAAGGTCATTAATTTCATTCAAGTGGGCTCTGACTTCACCATCTGAGGATCTCCCAAAGTCCTATCACCAAATACCATCACATTAAAGACTGATTTTCAGCCCATCGATTGGGAGAATGCAAACATTTGGTCCATTGCATAGGTATCCTCATTTGTACAGTACAGCAACCTCAGGTGTTAACCTAAGTAATGTCCCAGAGCAAATGTTACAGCAGCAGATGCTCATCCATTGTCTGAGGTGCAAAATGTTTAATAGGGATCAAGGTGACACAGGATTGAGCAGGGAGGGAGGAGAAAGCAAATGACAGTGCAGGCTTGACAAGCCAGAACCAACCCACTAGTGGAATCTCTGGAGCAGGATTTATTGCTGGGGTTGAGGGAGAGGACAGGTGCTTTCTGTTCAGCTACTTGATAGGTTGTTCATGAAAGCACAAGGAGCTCTGTGCAGCTAGGCAGAGTCTGAAGAAGAAACAGCTAAAGAGGGGTTTGCTATCACACCCTCTGCAGCTAGACAGCACGTTTTCCTTAAAAGGCATGTCGTGCTCCTCCAGGTCTATCATAGACAGAATTTTCAAAATTATCCTTTAAGGCTTCAGCCTTCTGCAAATATGCTGGCAGTATCCCCAGTCTGGGTGGCCATTCATACTCTATTGTGGGAGTCAGACTGTAGGTAAGCATATTAAAGCCCCTGAGAACTCATCTTGCAGTCATCAAACCTTTTGACATTATTTAACTCATTGGTCACCTCATATCTTAGTATAGAACACTTCAAGATTAATTGAGCACAATTATTTTGGGACACCAAA
This sequence comes from Uropsilus gracilis, assembly GCA_004024945.1. Classification (NCBI taxonomy): domain Eukaryota; kingdom Metazoa; phylum Chordata; class Mammalia; order Eulipotyphla; family Talpidae; genus Uropsilus; species Uropsilus gracilis. The sequence goes on from PVHY01008979.1 coordinate 43,695, forward strand.
AGGAAAATGCTGTCCATCAAGTGAAATCAGTAAGCCTTTTAGGCTGTTTTGGCCAGAACCCTCACTTCTCCTTCATTAGAAGAAAGGCAAAGCTTTGTTTAATATAGCCTCTCAACCTCTAAAGGTAAACCAAGGCTTATATTTTCTCCCATCTTAATTTCTTTAAGTAAAGTGGTAGTAAAATACAGCAAGTTGGTTAATAACTGCACTCTAAAACAGCCATCATAATTATAGCTACTGCTCAAAAGTCAGAGCTCGAGAAGAAAGGCCCTATGAAAATAAGCCAGAAGCTCAGTAGAGCTGCTCAGACCCACACAAATGAGTCAATTCTACACATTCAAGCATGATAACACATTGATTTTTCAGTGAAAGGATTAGGTTGAAGTTAATCACTACAAGACAATTTATTCAGCTCGCTGGAAACTGATTTCTCTTGTGTTTTTGATATATATTTGGCAACTACTAAAAATGAGAGAACAGGGGTCAACAGAAAGAGAAACAGATTTTACCACTTTCTTTTAGTGAATTAGCTGAAGACTTGTTAGCTTTCTGATTACAACTGGGAGAGCCCAGGCCTCCTATATGTAAGTTTCATCTCTATGTTGTCAAGTCTGCTTTTATTCCCACTTTGGTTGGCTCCTTGGTTACCACGTACCCTTAAAAAATTGAGTTTGGAGCACACCTTGTAGCTCTTGGGCTCCCCCAGAAATAACTGGGAGATGTGGGGTGGTGGTGATGGATTTTCTCCTGTTATTTGCCCTTCTAGTGGATGTTGGCTGCTTCTAGTTCCTCCACGGAGGTTCCCTCACTGCCAGAGCACTTGGAGGTTCCAAGAGCAGCAATTCCCTCCACATGCTGAAGAAGCCATGTGGTTTCTAGTCCTGTCTGTTCCTCAGATGCTGCATGAGGCACTGCAGAGAAACAGAAAACAACCCTTTTGCTGCATCACACGTGACCTCTAAGCATTGCTTTATACCACAAGCCTCAAACCCCCTAATATCAACTGTTCTTTCAACTGCCACTTAATACCCTAAACACAGGAATCAGACCTAGTCCCTGATGTTGGCCTGGAGACAGAGAAACAAAGAAGGTAGCAATTTCTGTCCCATCACCCTCTTGCCCTCACAAAGAAACAACATCTTGCCCTTTCTTTCTCCATGCAAATTACATGGAAGATATGGGACCAGCAATAGCCCAAACAGAATCATAATGGAGAGATTGTATCCTGACCCAAATGGTTCAAAAAGAGGTTTTTTTGTTTTATTTTGTATTTTTCCACCATATGATCCTGCAGTTACCCTTCTGATTCTGTAGCCAAAGAAAACGGATTGACTATGATGTTGCCTTGAGCGCCTTTGTTCCTTGCAGCATTAGCCACGATACAGAAGTGCCTTAGGAGAAAGGGTGACTGAGTCTCCTAAAGCACTGATATGCATAGAAAATAACTGGGCGGGGGGGGGGGGGGAGGGGGGCGAGAAGGCATGATGGAAAAGAAATACATGATAATGATTCAAGTCTATCCTAATCATGTCTGAAGTGAGTGGAGGCCAAAGGGAAAGTTACTGCGTAAAGAAAAGTTCCTTTAACCAGTTGCTTATAAAGCACCAAACTCCCTGGCATCCTGATTAAGAGCAGTTCACTGAGTTCAGATATCCTGGTTTTCACTTCTCAGTACTGAATTTCCTCTAACACTGAAGGGGAAAACAAAAGTAGCCCAACACTTGCTAATTTCTGCCAGCAATAATTAATTTTTCTAAAATATAGCTGCTGATTTCCTTTTTTTTTTTTTAACTTTTTAAAATGTTATTTATTTTTATTCTTTAAATCACAATCTCAGTAAATGGTTCTTGGGATACCTTTCCCCCCTTCCTCAGGTGCCCCCTCCAGTCTCTCACATCCCACTCTTGATTGCTTACTAGTCTGTTTAAGTCCATTAGTCACTTTCTTTCCTGTGGCAGTCTTCTTTCACTGGGTGAGGGACTGTGTTCTGGAACCAGGTGAGCCTTGATAGTAGGTTTTCAGTCCTAAGTTTGCATTTGGTGGCCAGGCTATATTTATTTGTGGTCTGTCCATGCTTTCTCGTTGGAGGCTGTCTTCTCCAATCCCATCTCTGTTGTTTTGATGCTTTACCTTATGGTTCTGGCATCAGGTGTAGGGGGTATCACCCCCAGCCAGTGTCGGTGATGAAGTTTCTCTGTGGATACAGGCGTCTATGATTGGCCTTTGTAGATCATCTCCTCTGCCTCAGTTTGCAGCTTTGCTGTGGGGCCAATGCCCCCACTCTTTGGTCTTCCTCTCCTTTCCCATAGTGTGGGGAGGGAGACTTGCTCTCCTAGAAGACATCTCCAAAATGAAGTCTTGGGTCTTCCAGACCTGGTGAGTGATAGGTGTGCTTCATGACATTGTGCTTCCATAGTTGCTTCTTCTGTCTCATATGCATTGGTTCTCTCAATTTTCCATCTGTTGTGTCCAGCTGAGGCTTGTGGGCTGGATATTTACCTGGTCCCTCACCTGTTTTATGATGGGGTTTGTGTTATATAAGTTCTTGCTTCTCCTGAAGATTAGCAGGAGAGTGAAATAGAAGGGGCATCCTGTTCTGACCCCTTTTTCCCCCTACCCACCCACCCTCACCCCGTTTGCCCACCTGCACACCGGTACCTCCCTACATGGGGGCAGGGCCCAGATGTCTGTGCATGTGCTGTTCCAATTGCCCCTTGGGCTGGGACCTGGGGGCAAATGCCTTGGCTGATCTGGGCTGCAGATGGCTGCCCCATGCAACAACCATCTGCTGGTAGATGGGGCTAAAACCCCAACCAGTCGCCCACTCCCAGTTTCTCCAGGCTTGGGGGAGGGGCTTACGCTGGGGTCTTCTCCACCTTTGCTCCCCACTGGCTAGGGGCAGCAGTGGGGGTAGCTCTGGGCCTCATAGAGCAGCTGGGCTGAGCCAGCTACCCTGGAAGGGGAGCAGCTGGCCTGCACCCCACTGTGCCCTCTGAAACAGGGGACGCTACCTGACCAAGGCCTCCCATCCAAGTGCAGTGTCTGGATTGGGTGTCACTGCTGATTTCTACCAAGCACACAGAAAATATAACTGACCTCCAAAGCATAAGTTGACCACTATGCAGTTTATTATGTCTTCTGCTGTGTTTTTCCTATTTGTACTACACTTGTGTGGTACCCTTGTGCTATCTTCTGAGTGGCTAACGATAACATTGTAGTAAGAATAATAGCAGTTGAGTTCTGAAATATGTGCTAGCAGGGATGAGCATCATTATTTGTCACTGTCTTTTGAATCTCCCACAACCCTACGTCATAATGACCCAGCCCATTTCTCAGATTTGAAGACTGAAGCACGGGGGGTTTAAAGAACTTGCTTTTAGATTGGGAAGAGTGGAGCTCTTGAGTACAATCTCTGAAGCCCTAGGCTCCACCCTAGCCTACCCCATCTGAGACTAGAGGCCTATGCCCTGAGTGCCTGGAGAGTGGGGAAAAGATGCCAGGCAGTACACAGACACTTCTGAAGATTAAACAATGGAGAATACTCATTTTAAACTAACATGCGCAACCTATTCAGATCCAGTATGGGCTGCTTTGGAGTCTTCTAGAGCCCTCACCACATACATCTGTGGTGGCCGCTCCTGAATTACTGTGGGTGACCCAGGAGTAAAGCCCACAGAAACAAGTGCCATCCTGGATGCTTTGCTTCCATTCTAAATATGCTGAAAGGGCCTTAAGCATATTTACCAAGTAAAATTTAATAATATCACTGGTCTTGTTTTGAATAAAATACACTGACACTTTACCATCCAGCACACAATATGAATTATTAAAGGGTAATTAAAATCAACTGTGATGCTTTAAGGAATCGATGCCACAGAAAAGCAGGTGAAAATACTGGTGCTGTGGTCTAGCTCTAAGTGTCCCCAAGGAGTAAGTTAAAGCTTTAACCAATTTTCCTATTCTACTTTGAGGAAAATGGCAAAAGATATCAGGTATCTATAATGGATTTACTTCAAAATGTATTAATATGAATAAAACATTCCTTCAGGACATAGTATTATTTTATCAGAATGAAGTACACATTTGAAATATCTCTTCTAACTGTGGCGAAAGGATCTTATTTTGTAGTCAAGGGTCCTGTATCCTATTTCTTAAATCTAACCTTAACTGATGAACTTTCACTGTCTAATAGTTTAGACTTTCTCCTCTGTCTTCCTTTCTATAATCTCCATCCTCCCCTGTAGGAAAGGGGGAATGAATTACTTAAAATGTAAAGATTGAATTCTTCCCATCTCATTTATATCAAATCTTCCCTCCCTCTTAACCTCAGAGCCCTCAGGATGTTTATTAATGTAAGGAGGGTAGAATCTTATTGGATCTTTGCAAATAGCTGTGAAAAGTAAGAATACTCATAGTCACTTCTGAATTCAAGCAGTATGGGGAAGAACATTAAGAAAAATGCATCCTTTAGAGATGTTTAGTAGACATTTTTATGTCTACTAAATTTTTATGGGATACAGACAGCTTAAGAAGAAAGGTCTTCCTTAATCATCACAAAATACAGCATTAAAGTAAAATCAATATTCCAAACCTATTACTGCAGTCATATATCATCAGTTCATTCAGTCTCATTTAATCAATTGCTGTTCAGCTGTCTCTTGGATTAGCAGTTTCATGAAGCTGCCTGCCTCTCAACCAGAGTTCTGGAAATTTAACTTAGTCTTCTAGACACTGGAAATTTGATTTAGCTTCCAGTTGATTGAAAGTTGCCTAAATAATACAAGCAGATACCTATAACCAACCGTGTAGTCTCTGACAGATCATTGGTTTAAAGCACCTAGAGAGTCCCATTCTATGTTCTTCTGAAACAGTCACTAATTAAAGGGAAAAACTTTGATGTGCAGCTGACTACAGCTGATTACAGAACCTTCAGGAAAGAATCAGAGGAAAACACAACCCACTTGTAGATAATATAGACTTTCTGATAATTCTTAAAGTGAGAAATCTGATGAGTTTATCACAAGAATATTGCAATTGTCAAGTGTAGGACAGCACAGTTGTGTACAGGACAGCTTTATGAAAAAACAGTCCTAGAGCCATGGGTGGGTTTTGCAGCCTCTGGTGCTCTCTCGGGGAACCAGATACACAGATACACTAGACAGGGAGGCTGGGCCAATTGTATGGCAAGCAGGCAGGTGGGCGGGCAGCTTGGAGGGCAGGCAGATAGGCCTGCAGGCAGGCCTGGGAAACATGCAGCTGACAACAGTGCCTCTCAGGCCCCCATGAATCTTTATGCTCTTTTTCTGGCCTCTGGCATTTTCTCTATGGGCTCTTCTGTAGCCTCATTGTGCTCCTTAGAGCCATAGCCATGCTATTGCTGCTGCCCCTGCTTTTGTCCCTGCTTCCAGGCTCAGGTGTACACACTTCATATGCACACGTGGATGCTCATTGGTCCCAGGGGTCCACAATTCTGGATGTGTGTACCCCGAACCCACATTCCCAAGTGCCATTAACACCATCAGGCTGCAGGTGGTAACCACAAGCTAGTGACATAAAAAGTCCAATGACCTCTTTACCCTACAACAAAGACATTTGTTTGGTTATGTGGCATGTAAATAGGGAATCTACCCAAAACACTAATGGAAAAGGATCCCTGTACTCCCATGTTTATTGTAGCACCATTTACCACAGCCAGGATATGGCAGCAACTTAAATGTCCCAAAACAGACAAGTGGACCAAAAGTTGTGGTATATTTACAGAATGGAATATTATTCATCAATCAAATAGGGCAAACATGTCATTTGTGGCTTATGGAGCTAGGAAGAATCAAGCCAGAAAGGAAAAGAGAAATACTGGATGGTCTCACTTATATGCAGAGTACAGCAAAAAACAAACAAAAGGACAAGAAAAAGTTAGAAACAACAACAGAACTAACACACAGCAAGGAAGGGGGAGGGAGGATGAAACCAGGGGGGATGAGCACAAGAGATCAAGATGAAAGATGTTCACAGGTAACAGGGTGGTGGAATAACCCTGGGTTACACAATAATATATATATATATACACACACACATATATATATATACACACACATATACAGGTAATCAATGAAAATAAATTAATCAATAATAAAGATAGAAATGCCATTTCAAAAAAGCTTTTAGATGAAGTATCTACATGGACAATGTAGTATATTTCAAAGGTAGTATATTTCAACAGATACATAAAAATGGATTCACATCATTTTTACATAAAATAATTCTCAGACATAATATAATTGACATATTAAGTACTTTCTAAGACTGTGTTGACTAAAAATATATCAAGAATACCAAATGAAGAGAGCCAGTTGATCTAGAGTAAGTCCTAAACATCTATGTTTCTGGGGAAACTCTAATATATGTCTCCAATTAAAAGTACTGACCAAAAAGATTCTGTTTTAAAATTAGAGATGGCTGTATCCAAGTATTATATAATTCAGGAAAGTGACTGATAACCATATATGTTGATGACTAACATCATCCAAGAACCACTTCAAATCTGACAATATAGGAAACCTCATCAGAACTATTTCATATTATTTCAGTTTTTTCCATGGGGTTCAGATATACTATTGAATACAACAAGGCTGACATATCTCCAGGAACTTACCAGGAAATCTCTAAATTACTGTATTAATAATACAGTATACAGTAATAATAAAATAATTAAGTTTACTATACAAGTTTAATGGATTGAACCAACAGTTAAAAGCATGATCCTTTCACTTTAGAAGAATGAATAATCAAAATAAAAAGCCAGTTTCTCTGAAATTTCTCAGTTCTTAATCATAAAAATAAAATCCATTTATGCTTTATTAATATGTTGGAAAGTATATACAAAATTAGCCTTTTACACATGAAAAAGTAAGCTCTGCTTTAGGGCTTTGTGTTGGAGAAGAGCGGCGAATGGCCACTAGAGGGCACTATACCCAGAGTCCCCAGCAGTGAAAGGGAGGCTACTATCAGAAGCAGTGATTTTGTGCCCTCACATTTAGTTGCCAAGACCAACTTCAGGGATGTTATTTAGGGATTCCTACCAGAGGTGGAGATGCTGAAAGTAACTTTAGAAGGTTTCTTTTGTCCAGTGTTAAATAAAACCCTTCATCTCAGGATTCATTTATAACTTTCCAAATACTTTGTTATACAGCATCCAATTAAAGGATAATATACATCTAAATATGCATACCAGAGACCCTTGGCGAACCCGGGATTACAAAGATTTGAAATTTATATATAAATAAATTATTAAATAAATAAATAAATATGCCAAAAGCTTAATATGGAGACGTAGCATTTCTTCGGATATTTAAAAATGAAAGCAATATTGATGTATGGAGTCATTTATGATTTAGAAGTATAGAATGTCCCCCTTCAGACGTTACCACCCCTGCACCACCAAAGCACCCAAAGTTCGCTGTGCTCTCCACCCCACTTTGTTCTCATCCTCCCACGCCCACCCCAAAGTCTTAGCTCCCCAGTCAGGTTTCTAGGGTTTGTTATTGGTGTGGTTGTATCAGACCCTCTGTTCCGTTTCTGTCTACTGCATGTCTAAGTGACACCAGCCAGAGCTTGTCTTTCTCCTTTTTTTTTTTTTTTTTTTTTTTGAGACTAGGTCTCGTTATTTTTGCCCATGGAACTGCAGGTTAACGTTCCCTGGGGTACCATGGACTCAAGCCATCCCCAGCCTCAGCTGGGATTACAGACATGCGCCACCACGCCCAGCTATTTTCCAGTGGGAACTAGGTCTTGATATGTTGCCCTGAGTGGGACCACGACCCCTGGTCCCCACTACGGCTTCCTAGGCTGCCGCTTACAGGCATCACCACCATGCCTGCCCTCTTTCTCTTTCTGACTTACTTTGCTTAGCACAATTCATTCTAATTCCATCTACATTGTCACACATGACAAGGTTTTTTGTTGTTTTTTTTTAATTTGCTTCATATATTTTCAAGAGACAAAAAAAAAAAAAAAAAAAACCAGCACAAATACGGTTGAAGACTTGTGAACACTCTCCCATTTCCATTTCCTTCCCTACCTCCCTGTGTGTAACAGTTCCAGATCAAAGCCCCCACCTCACTGGTGCAGGATAGCTTCTGTGTTTATTTCTTCATCTGTACTATACTTGTAGGTAGTGACTTTCTTTTTTCCTCTCTTCAAATCCTCTCCCTCCTAAATTCAATTAGAAACCTAGTTGTAAGTTTTATGACAACTGCTCCATATCTGTTTTATATTTGTCTCACCTCATAAGACTTTAAGAGTCTCAACCACACAATTTAATGTTGATCATCTACTCTTTTAAATAACATTACTTAAATGACTGTCCCCTCTTGATTAGACAATAAGGTTGATTATTTGTTGGCTATCTCATTTCATTCATGACAGGTATTTATTAACTTGAATTCAACTTCAAAACAAAACAATTAATTTGAATTCAACTTCAAAACATTAGCAATTAAATGTAGGATATTTTTATTCTGTATATAATTTGCTGGGCAAATTTTGTGATTTTTTAAAAATTAAACCAGTGTTTTCTTTATTCCCTGTTGTTTACCATCACTATTATAGGATGTCAAAATTTTAGTGAGAATATATATGCAAGTCTCTATGCTATACATGCGTCAGTAGGAAATGTAGAGACATGGAACACAAAAACTCACCTAGACATGGACATCGGACACACGTGACAGTAGACTGTAGACTGTAGACAGTAGACAGTAGACTGCCTAAGTTCAAAGCTCAGTTTACCTCTTGCAGACAATGTGTCCAGTGAAAGTTCCTCTTCAGGTTTTAGTTTATCAGGCAAATTCTGGTAAATCACTAGCCTTCTAAGCAACATCACAGGAAAACCAATAGAGACAGGAAAAGAATGAGGCGTGTAAGTCTCTAGTTACTCTTTCTGTAACAATCTGCAGAGCTGGATGTCAGACCTCAGGAGAGATACTGTCACCTGGGCTTGTGGAGCTTCTAAGCTGATGTTTAGGAAAGCCAGGAAATTACAATAGCTATATAGTGGGGTGGGGGCGGTAAGATCTATCACCACCTATCCTTCCAGCTCTACATTGGTGATTAAGAGTAACACCAGCTGTTCTGTCTGCAAGATTAGGGAGCAGGTTTTAAGCCAGTAGCAAGAACCATCACCTCAACTTAATGGTGATGGTGATCACCAACCACATATCCCCTTGGAAATAGAGGGGTATAAAGGGCAGACCTTGTGTTTGGCTATTGCCCAGGACTTAAGGAAATTGTCTAAGTCAGTTTCTATGGAACTTTGAAGTAACCAGTTCCTTTCCTCTATGAGGTCAACTTGTAGATAATCAGTCTTAGACAACATTCTCTTACTTCTCCTTTACCTCATTTGTAAAACAAGGATAATAGTACCTGCCCTCTTGGGGTTGGTGTGAGATCAAATGTGTTAGATATGTGTGAGTGACTGGCACATGTTAAGTGCTCAATAAGCATTAGCCCTTATTATATGTCCATATAATTAAAACACAAGTGCCTTTCAAGTAATACCATGTTATACAAGTTCAGAGTGAGTCACTAACTAGAATTTCCAGAAACATAATCTACATTAACCCATAGTTTGCAACTTTCTAATCTGCCTGTATGAAATTTCAGATCATGTTGTCAATCTCCCTGTCTGAGTTCTGTACTCTGCCTTTTGTGCCCAGTTGTTTAGATCTCTAGGTCCTTAAACTTGTCCACATTCTTCAGAGCTCACTTACGTATATGAATGGACTTGCCTAGATGACTTAAAATCACCTGATTGCTATGTACTGTAGGCATCTCAGGCCTCCGTACCACCTAAGTTCCTGGTTGTTTTTGCCTTCCTACCTCCTAGGCAGAGTATGGCAATACTGTACTATTCTATGGTATAGAATGAGGTACCTCATTCATGCTGGCCTGAACTTCAGGGAAGATCTACCATTTAATCAAATTTTGTCTTTTCATCCACTCTTGTTACAAATCCTTTGCCTTCCCTTCCCCTTTCTGAGATCATTTTTGAGGCTTCAATCAAGTTTGTATTATTCCAAATGGCAAAACACTCCTGAGGGGGGAAAAAAAAGAACAAAAATGGAGGCACCACGCTCCCTATCAGGCTATACTACAAAACAATACTAATTAAAGTGGTATGATATTAGCCCAAAAATAGACTGATAGATCATAGAGTAGAACAACTGAACAACTAATGAACAATTAATTTATGACAATGGACCCAAGATTCTACAATGAAGCAAGGAAAATCTCTTCAACAAATGATGCTGGGAAAACTGGACAGCCACATGCAAAAGAATCAAACTAGATTATTCTCTAGCACCATTCAAAATAAATTAAATACTTGGATGAAAACTTGAAATTATAAAATACACTGAAGAAAACATAGGCCATAAAGTGCTTGATATCAGTCTTGGAGATGTTCTTGGGGACCCAAGTTCAGTGGCAAGAGAAACAAAAGCAAAAATAAATGGGACTGTTTATTATCATAGCAAACTAAATTATTTGGTTAAATACCAACCTAAAAAGCTTTTACACAGCAAAAAGGGACTTGCATCAAAATGAAAAGTCAGCTCTCTTGGGGATCTACCCAAAAGAGACCTCAATGCGGGTACAAAGGGACACCTGTGCTTGGATGTTTACCACAGCACTATTTGTAATTGCAAGGACATGGAAGCAATGTAAGTACCCCAAAACAGATGACTGGTTGAAAAAAATGTGGTATATATATACAATGGAATATTACTCATCAATTAAGAATGACATATTTGACGACTTTATGACAACATGGATGTACTTAGAAGAAATCATACTAGTGGAAACAAGTCAAAAAAAGAAAGACAGAAGTCAAATGGTTTCACTAATATATGGGATATAGTGAAAAAATAAACAAAAGCCATGAGGAAAAGACAAAACAAGCTGAGCACCAAACTGAAGCACACAACTTTGGGCAGGAGGGAAAGGGGGAGGTTGGTGGGGAGGATGGGGGGGGGGGGTAAATGCCTGGGATTACAATGATGTGAAATTTATAAAATATAAAAAAATTATTAAAAAATTAAAATAAAGAGAATATCTGCAATAAGCTTAAAAAATATTCATGGAACATGAGGTGTTTATACTAAATGAAATAAATCAGAAAGTGAAAAGCAAAAGAAAAAAAAATAGAAAAGTCACCCTACTGAAGGGGAAAATATATTTGCACATCATCTAGCCAGCAGGGTTAGTATCTAAAATATACAAAATAGTCATAAATCTCAATAAAACAGCAAACAATTCAATTAGGAAATGGGACGAGGTGCTGAATAGACAGTTTTCCAATTTGACATATAATCAGTAGACACATAAAAAATGTTCATCATGCCTTATTAATTACATTAGGAAAATGCAATTCAAAACAACATTATGATATGTCACTTCATACTTGTGAGAACACCTGTTATCCAAAAGAAAGCAACAAATGTTGGAGAAGATATGGAGAGAAAGGAACCCTTATATACTATTTAGGGGAATGTAAGATGATGCATCTATTATGGAAAACAGTATGAAGATTCCTAAAAAAAAAAAAAAAAAATAGAAATTCCATATAGTCCATTTAAACCATTTTGTATATGTTCCCAATGAATACAAAAACATTAATTCAAAGATATATATATATATATATGCACAATAACCAAGAACTGGAAACAACCAAAGTGTTGTTCTTATTAACTGATAAGTGGATAATGAGAATGTGGCAGTACTCACTTTGGTAGCACATATACTAAAATTGGAACAATACAGAGAAGATCAATATGGCCCTCTCAATGGTGACAACCAAATTTATGAGGTGTTCCATATTTTTAAAAAATGTGGTATATATAAAAATGTAAATCTATTCAGCTACTTTAAAAAGACAAAATCCTGCCATTTATAACACGAATGAACCTAGAGTGTATTCTGCTTAGTGAAGCCAGGGGGAGAAAGAAAAACACCGTATGATTTCAGTTCACTGTTACATAGAGAAAACAAACAGATGAACTAAATAAAACAAAAATAAGTTTTTGTATTACAGGGGCAGTTAGTGGTTACCAGAAGGAAGGATGGAGGGAGCGGACAAAGGGGGCAATTGTATGGTGAAGGACAGAATTGGATTGTTAGTGGTGACCTTAATGTAGTACACTCACTGATGCTGATGTAGTGATGCATGCCTGAAACATATAATGTTCTAATGCAATGTTATTTTAATATAAACAGAAACATGGACCAAAAGTCAGGCATCTCTTAGTTCAGACTGCTTTAACAAAATACCATCAACTGGGTGGCTAAAACCACAAACATGTCATTCTGGAGGCAGAATGATTCAAATCAAGGTGCATGTCTGACTAGGTGTCTTCTCACTGGCCTGCAGGTGGCTGCCTTCTTACTGTATCCTCTTATGACTGAGAAAGAGGTCTGCTCTCCAGTGTCTTCTTTCACAAAGGTACAAGTCACACCATGAGAGTTTTAATCATGAGGGGATCTAATCACTCCAAACAATCCCCCCTCCAAATACCATAATTTGGGGCATTAGGACTTCAATGCATGAATTTGAGGGAGGTCACAAGCATTCAGTCCACAGCACTACTGTACCTTCTGTTATAATTTCTTCCTTCTTCTAATCAACATTTCTGTGAGTAATAGAGCCAAACCATGGTAAGGCATTTTGTAAGGCATATTAAGGCTCACAGCAGGTCCTCAAAGAGAAGACAAACCCTTGGTAGCAAGGAATTCCCAGCTTGCAGGTGAAAAAAAAAATAAACCATTGTGATACATTTATTTATAATAAAACAGTGTCTAGGGTAGCTGGGAAGTGTAGCTGTCACAGAGAAAGGGATGTGAGGCTCAGAATTCAGCTTTGTCTTCTACCATGTGCGAGGTTTGAGCTTAGGAGACAGGGAAAAGGATTGTTTCTGTGGACACAACCCAGTCACAACCTGAGTGCATAAAGCTGGTAATAATAAAAGAGAAAGTCCTATAAGTGTGCTTTCACATTTGTTTCAGATATCTGTCAATCTACCTTGCTGAGCCATTTCAAAATAAATGAGACATCATGACATTTCATCCTTAATATTTCCACATGAATTGGGAGGCTGGGGGTGGGGGGCAATGAATACACTTATATAACCACTGTCATTATCACACCTAACAATTAGCAAGAACAATCTACTCCACTACCCAGCTGTGCTTTATTATCTCTTTGCTCCCCACCTGCAGATGTGCTATCCTTGCTTTGTGTTCTACTCTGCACCCCAAGAGGCTGACGCCCACACCCTGCCAGAACCAGCACCCAATTAGGTTCAGCCGGTGGGAGACAACCACAGGCCGTGCCGTCCAGCAGGCACACAGCAGGAAGAGATGAACCTGGGGGACAGAGCTATGGTACTTGTTCTCTGCTCCCCCCTGCCAGGTGGTCTGTCTGCTTTGGCTGCTTCTGCCACAGCCACTGCTAATCCTTCGCTGCGATTGCAGCTAATCCTGCAGCTGCGATTGGCTGCCCCAGACCAGGGCTTCTTCAGGTGGCAGAGTCACTGGCAGTGGCTTCCTGACCTGTGCTGGGTGCCTGTGGGGGCCTCGGCTTTATTGCTGCTTCCTTTAGCCCAGCCCACACCTCTGATGGTCCCTTTATTACCCTTCATGGTTAAGTTCTTTTGACATCTGTTTCCGCCAAGGCTCCTGCCTGATATTAAAACAATCCATTTTCAAATCAGAAACAACCAACAGAACAAAAGAGAAGGAGGGGGAAGAAAATGAGGGAGGCAGAGGGCAAAAAAGATTATGATGGTTAACAGGTGTTAAGGAAACAGGAAAACCCTGGGGTACACAATAATGTAATACATATTTACATGTATATACACACACACACACACACACACACACATATATATATATACATACATACACACAATAAAAGGAAATAAATTAAAAAAAAACAACCACCACCACCAACAACAACAACAACAAAAAAAAAACGCTAGAAAATTGACTGCAGAATCCTGACCCCCCTGAGTAGGGATGGGGGGATGACAAATGGGCTATAGTAAAGGGTTACTACTACTTTGGTAGTGAGTGTGGTGGGGTAACAATCAATTGGAGAGAGGTAAACCCATACCTTTAAAACATATACAGTGTTGTAAGCCAATGTTACCTCAATAAAATAATTTTAAAAAATAAAATAAAATAATCCATTTTCAAATGTTTGCCATTAGCCCAGAGTACTTCTCAAACTTTTTTAAAGTCAAAATCTAATCAAGAATCCTGCATTGAACATGGTCATATCTCTTGGATTTCTTAATATGGCAACTTTTTCTTCCCCCCTCTCTTACCAGTGATTATTTAAGAAAGCACCCCAGTTACAGAATCCCCACACCCCTTATGAATGTGTCCAGGGGTTCCCCTCAGCGTTGCTATATATATTCTTCCCAACTTTGTGTTCTTTCATTACAATCTAATCAAAACTTCAGCTCCAGCTTCCATTTTAAACATTATTAGTCAGAACATAAGTGATGATGTATAATTTATAAGGCATTATCTCAGGAGTCACAAGACATCATTAATAGTGGGGGTGATAGGGTGTGCCCCCCCCCATTGTCTCCTGTTTAAGATTGCAGATTTCAAGGACAGGTAATGTTAAAATGGGGGAATGACCTTAGCTGGAATTTCCCTTCAGGGGGATGCAGGGGGAAGAAAGAAGTGAAATAGTCTAGGTGAAACATTTCCTGGAAGGCGGGAAATCAGGGTATATAAAGGGTGTGCAAACAGAGAGGGGATGCAGATTCGAATATGGAGACTGGATAGAGAGAGAGGTTCAGTGGAGGAGAGATGGGAATCGGCCATCTTGTAAAGATGTGAGCCATGTGAGCTTGGCCATGTGGCCACCGAGGGCCTGCAACAACCCTCGGCTGGCCCAGGCTGGCAGCATGTGTGCTGAAAGCAGTTAAGGAGTTTGCAGATTTGAA
>PVHY01008980.1:0-36338 GCA_004024945.1 Uropsilus gracilis
CCCCCCCCCCCCGGTTCATGTTTCAGTATATGATATCATCAACTTTGGTATTATCAATCACTCACGTTAAAGTAAAGCAAAATCAAAAATCCACAAAGTAAGCATGATTATTTTCTTTCCTTCACATCACAGATGTAACCTTCCAGTGTGTCTTGCAGGGTCTACTTTAGTGAACTTCTCTTCAAGGTCTCTGCTATACCCCTCCCTCAAACCCATCTCCAACACTACCATCTCTAACCTGGCCTAAGCAATTGTCTCCTATTCTCCTTGAAAGCTTCCCTACAATGCTCAAAGCAGTTTTTAAAAGGTAAATCAGCTCACCTCCATCCCATTTTTAATTTTTCCCTCCCATTTTTTAAACCATTTAAATCCTTTCACTGTACTCTCATCAATGAAATTCAATCTATACAGTTCTGACAGCCAAAGTATCTGACAACATGTGATATTATTTTGACCTTGTTCACTATAATTCAATCATATTGGCCTTCTTTTTGACCCCAAGACATGCTTAAGTAATTTTCATTGATTTGTACTTGCTTCTCCCTCCACTTGACATACATCCTTTTCCAAACCTTAATTGCTAGCTCTTCATCATTTGGGTCTTGGTTCAAATACCACCTACTCAGAGGCTTTCCATAACCACCTATTTAAAGTACTGCCTCTCCACTAGGCCTCTTCTACTATATCACTCTACTTTGCTCTTGTGCACTTAACACCATTTAAAATTGTCTTGCTTAGGTTTGCCTGGACCCAACAATGCAGTCCCTCAACCAGAGAAAAGACTAACATAGGAAAGAGACTAATGAACTCAGCACAGCTAATAAACAACAAAGAGTGGGGTGTGAGAGAATGGAGGGAGCACCGGAGGAGGGGAGGGGGAAAAATTTATAACAGAGAGGTTGTAACCCAAAGAACAAAATGTAATTGTTTATATTAAAATAATAATAAAATAAAATAAAATTGCCTTGCTTACTACTTATTATCTGCTTTCCCCTGTTAGAAAGTAAACTCCACAAAAGCAAAAGGCTTGGTTATCTTATTATTCACTACCAAAATTATTGGGGTTTAGAAAAAAAACCTGATATAATGAAGTGACAAGTATTTGCTGAAAAAAATGAATAAACAATTCAGATTACATACTTAATAAATGCTTGATGAATGTGAGTAAATGAACTAGGGAGAGAATGGAAAGGGCAAAACACAAATAAGTGGAATCACTCCTACATAACATTTTTATAATGCTCACTTTGCTCCACCCTCATTCTTGCCCAAATCCTCATCATTTCTTGGACTGCTGCAGCATCTCCCAATTAATTTCTTCTCCTTTCCTCAATCTGATCCCTCCAAACAGAACTTCCACACCAGACTTTATCATTCTGAGATATAGATGTGAATGTGTTACAAGCCAAGCTTCTCAGGATGTTGTTTCAAGAGGTCTCTCCAAACTTAGTTACTACTGATACCCCCTTATATATTCTATGTTGTTTAATGCCTTCACATCTTTGCACATCCTTTCATTTTGCCACCTCATGGACTATTAGCCCCCTGAGAGCAGAAGTCATAGCTTCATCTATGTACCCAGTGCAGAATCCGGCATGCATAAGCATTCAATAATTGATGACTGAAGGAATGAATAAACGTATCTTACTCCTCAACCTGGCACTAAAACTCCATGTTGGTTTCAATCTATGTTTCTAGATTTAGCACTTCTATCTTACTTGCTAATCCCCAAACACATCCTTCTTTCTCACATACTTGGGGTCTTTATTCCTGAAGCATGCACAAGCACTGTCTCTCTAGAAGGTCATCCATTAAGATGAGGCTCAGATGGCTCCTTCTCCATGAAATCTTTCCGAACCAAACCAATGAGAAGGGATTTACTTCCCCAATAACATTTTGTTTTTTCTACTGATAAGGTATGCAGTAGCTCTATCTTAAAATTGATCACTAACTTTCCAAATGGACTATAAGTCCTATTTTCCTAAATGGACTATATGCTCCTTGAAGGCAAGATACATGATTTTGTATCTTTTCTCTCAAAGCAAATGCTTAATACAGTGCCTTGCATAAAACAAGCGGTGGTCAACAAATGTTTTATTAGTAGGGACACCCTTGAGGATTAGATTTCATGCCTCCATTCCTTCATATATGCACTTTTACCTTTGCCTAAACTGGCCTCCTATCAATATGGCAAAATGGTAAGGGAGGGTAAATATCCCTCCCTTAATCCAAGTCCAAATATCATCCTCTGACTCCTCACAAATATAAATATAAATACTCTCAGATACACTTTAGCACCACTTCTATGTACTTGTGGTTCTCTGTTTATAATGATACTTACTATACTATATTTTCTTTATCACTTTATGGAGTCCTCTCCCCACTAGACCAGGAATTCTTTGTTTTTTGTTGTTTTTTTTTTTTTTGAGACTAGGTCTCGCTATTTTTGCCTGTGGAACCCCAGGCTCTCATTGCCCGGGGTACCACAGACCCAAGCTTCCCAGGTAGCTGGGATTACAGGCGCACACCACTACGCCCAGCTATTTTTTTGAGACTAGGTCTCGCTACGGGCCCCAGGCAGGACTCGAACCGCGATCCCTAGCCCCGGTTGCTTCATAGGCTGAAGCTTACAGGCACGAGCCACCGTGCCCGGCCCTTTTTTTTGTTTGTTTTGAGACTAGGTCTCACTATATTTGCCCATGGAACCGCAGGCTCCCGTTGCCTGTGGTACCATGGACTCAAGCAATCCCCAGCCTCAGCTTCCCAGGTAGCTGGGATTACAGGCATGCACCATCACACCCAGCTACTTTTTGGGACTAGGTCTTGCTGTGTTGCCCCGAATGGGACTCGAACCGCATTCCCTAGCCCCAGCCGCTTCATAGGCTAAAGCTTACAGGAATAAGCCACCATGCTCAGCTTTAGACCATGAATTCTTTTGAAGCAGAAATAGTCTCTTTACTCATTATTTACCAAGACCAAATAAATAACTGGCATAATTAAATGCTCGATAAATACATAATAAATTTTTAAAACAGTGATCCATGTTACAGACCAGCAATAGTGACTATGAAATCACACTGCCAGGTTAAAGTCCCTACTCCACTTAGAAGTTAGGCAAGTATGAATAAATTAATTTACTGTACCTTCATTTTTCTCATCTGGAAAACGAAGATATGAAATGTAAAAAATAGAATTAAAATAACCAATGCATGTAAAATGCTCAGTGGAACATAGCAGCATCTGGAACACAAAATGTACTAAAAATGTTTGTTATTTTGTTATCATTAGAAGGCAAAATTTATGCTTCCGCAAAATGACAACCTCAGATAAAGTTAGGCTCAATCCTATAGGCAACAGGAAGTAAAACATCACTTGAGACCTCTTATGTAACAGATTGCAGTAATTTGTTGAGAATATACTACTGGGAAGGGGAGAAGAGGGCAGAGGGAACAGAGAGTTATGCTCACCAGCTTTCCATATCCCCTTTCCCCAGTTTCTCCCTAGTTGCCCAGGGCCTAAAATCCCATGACCATAACTCAGCATACCTTTGGGAAGGCTGTACTTTAGAGAGAACTAATGAGTTTTTGTTTACCTACATATTTTCCTCCAAGGAGCAAAGAGATAACAAATGATTTCAAGAAGGGAAAACACATAGAAAAAAATTGGAGATGAGGAATGATACTTGATTATCTTGAATTGACTTTTATCAAGTAAGCCTCTAGGTCAAACAGACCCAGGTGGACAGAGCCTGTATTCTCCAGTGTCATTCTCTGTTCTCATTGGGTCAAAGATGCTAAGAAGCAGGATCTAGAAAAAGGTGTAAGGAGGGCTGAAATGCTGAAACTACTGAAATAAGACTCTTAGCCCAATGTGAACGCTACTGCAACAGAGATATTCAAGAGAAAACAGGCTGATCACAGAATAATAAGCTTCTTGTCATTATGGGTGATCATTTGCTAGGGATGTTCAACATAGATTTAAGATTGAGTTCAATAAACACAGTATCTACTCTGTACTAGCCAATGTGAGAGATTAGAGATGAAATATGATATAGTTCTGTCCCTTCAAGGAGCTCACTGTCTAAGCGGGGAGGAGACCAACAATACATCATAGTGTATTACGGGGACAGAAAGTTAGAACCCCAGATTCTAACCTTTGACTCACTTGTAAAGAACAACATGGTATGAATTTAAAATGGAAATGATTCATAAGCAGTTCAGAAGCAAAGACAGTCTGAAGTTACTGTTACTGCCACAAGTAGTATGTCAGTTGACCTGTGTGACTCAGTTAAAATGTCCTTAATCCCAAGTTGAACTGACACCTATATTCTCACTTATTCACATATTAACGTCCACTATATGCCAAGCACCAGGCAAGATGTTGACAAATGTACAAAGATGAGAAAAATGGTTCCTACATTTAGGAGTTAAAACACTTCATCTTCCCCTCTCTCCTACCCATTCCTAACAAGATGACCCCTTAAATTCCTCTAGATAGTTATTAAATCATAAGGTTAGAAAAAAAAGTGACTTGCAAGTATGAGCTAGGGCTGGGGGTTGTTGGAATGGAAAACCAAATGGGAAAGACTGTCCGAGGACAGGGGTGTCTGCCAGAGAATGATCCTCTGTCTGAACTCAAGGTTAAAGGTTATGGAATTGGAGGTTATGTGTCGATAATTTTGACTATTCCCTCCCTATAACCATTCTTTTCTTCTCCCATTCCAACATTATTAATACAGATTAATAGCAATAAGCATACCTTCACTCATTCTCCTGTTAGTGAGACTGAGTGATCACCTAAAAGGCACTGAGGAAACACAAGTCAGACTAAACACTGGGGTCTAGGACTTTCAAGAGACCTCAAAGGTCTAGTTTATCATTCATAAATAAAGAATTAAGGAAACGAGAGGCTGGAATCTTTCATGAGTTCTTGTTTTCATACATTTATTGAATTATACTCTCCATCAGGTAGCAGGATGGACAGGGCTTTCAAGGAGAACCTAGTCTACAGAAGAGACAAAGAGCATGACCCCAGTCAAATCACCTCAATTAATAAAGTCCCATAGTTACATGGTAGAAATGTTTGACATAATAGAGTATGGGAAGTATGCAGTAATCATATTGCCAGTATTAAGAACACAGATGCTGCAGCGGTCTTGAGACTGAACTCCATCTGTGCTATTTACCTGGTTGTATGACACTGAGCAAGTGACTTAAACTTGCCATATTCAGTTTTTGTATTTGTACAATGGAGATAAAAATTATGTCTTGTAAGACTGTGGTACTAAATTAGATAATGTATATGAAACAAAAGACCTGGCACAGAGTAAACACTCTGTATGAGCTTACCCTAAATACTGTTCTGAGCCCTGGTCTCAGAACCCAAATCGTTTTCTAAGCATACCATTTGGCTGTCCATGAAAAAATATTTGCTAACCCTAGTCTAGAACCTAGGCCAATTGCTTATATTTTAGTTTTTTGTTTTCTCACTTGTTTTGCATGCCTGAAAAAAAATCCAAAGATAAATGGTCAGAAACTCAGTATTAAACTCTAGCCATATATGTTTCAATCCCTCAATAATATCTTGGTTTTGACCAAGAACCCTAGAGAAGAAAACCCCTGGAAAAAAGGAACACTTATCAAATGTCTACTGGGAGAGACCCACAGGAGAAAATAAAATAATAAAACAAAACAGTGATTACTACTTTGAAGCAAGGGATGGCATTTTTCACAGCCAGCTTGCTGGAGGTTTACCAAACTAGGTGGAAAAGATAGGACATTGCCATTTCCTCCTTGATGTACCCATTGTACCTACTCTACTCTTTATAGCACCTGAAAGACATTTTTAATTTTTAGGTCTATCAGTCTATACATCCCTGTGAATTCCTTAAAAGCATTTATCAGACCTTAACTATTCTAGCATTTTTAGGTAAGTTCAGTGTGCCTGCCACACCAAAGGTGCTTCAGAAAAGTTTAGTGAATGAAGTGACAGAGGAAACCACAAAACACAGGGAAAGAAGATATCTGTCTTGCATAGTCTTAGAAGGTGAGAGTGTTTAAATGACAGGTGGGATTTGAAAAGGCACAGAAGGAATGGAAAGTTACCATAAGCAAACAGAACAGCTCCAACAAAGATGTGGCAGTAGTCAGAAAAATGGGCTAAAGCCAGAAAGAGCTTCAGACATGATTTAATCCAACAGTTCAATTCTTAATTATTTAAACATTCAGCAGAAAAGCAGAGGTGTTGGCAAATCAAACATTCCCTAAATAGTAGCTATTATTACTAATACTCAAAAATAATTATTACCAAACACTTATTAAATGCCAACTGTATGCCAGTCACAGTATGCTGAGTGAAGAGCCTACAACAATGAGCAAAACAGGTTTGATCTCTGCTCTTTGATATACCTTACCGCCTAGTGAGGAAGACAAAACAATTGAGCTTGGGGAAGTACAGGGAGGCCAAAGAAACAAAGCTGGATCTACTAATCAGTGGGCAGTAAAAAAAGCTCCTTGAATTTCAAAGTATGGCTTGAGACACCCAAGAGGCTCTGCTGAGTTCCTTCAAGGACTACAAGCCTTCAGAGTAAGATTTTGTTTGAATAAAGGGTTTTATAACTAAATAAAGGCTGAAAAACTAGTCTAAATTTTTTTTTTTTTAACAAACATAAAACAGAACCCAAAGGGAGCAAATTAAGTGCTTGAAGCTCCTGGGGCTCACCTGCCTCCCAGCCCTGGCCTGTCCTACCTGATGTGTCTGTGTACTTGCTAAACCAATAAAGAACCTACACACACTGGTGAGTCTGATGCTTACAGTTGGCGATGATGGGATGGTTTCCAGAAAAAGTGCCTTTCTATCAAGCCAGTTCTTTATATCAAGAAGATCCCTCTAAATCCTGAGGATGGTCAGCCACCTCTTTGAGGAATTCACAAGCTCACAAGTAGGACTGCTTCTTGGGCCTCCTGGATAGCGCTTACCCAGGTTTCAACCTCAAGCTCACTGTTTGGCAAATTGATACAACTGAGTTCTGTCAGTCTTCACAGACTAATGTGTTTAATTTCAAATCTGAGGTGCCTAAACCCATCTCTCATTTCCCTAACTGCCACTGGGCTAATCTCTAAAGACCAGAGGTTCAGAGGAACCAAATTACCAAAAAATTAAAAGACTTGTATACCCCTGGGCATATCTCAACTGCTTTAAACTCTAACTCGGTCATAAATAGGGAAAGCTAATAAAACTAAGTCACAAAAGTGAGATTAAAAATGCTATTCTCAGTCACTTATCAAAAGTACTGTATTGGATTTCACATATGAAATAATTAAGCTAACACAGCTGTATGTTATTTGCCCAGAGAGCACAAATAAATGCATGAGAAATGAAACTAAGGGGAGCACTATGTAATATGGGCTAATATAGCACAGGCAGACCAGCTTTGGAATCTGCATTTCCCTATTCATAAACTATGGAATCCTAGGAAATTTACTTAACCACTCCACCTCAATTCCCTTGTTCATAAAATGGAGTTATACCACTTAACTTACAGGACAGCTGCTAGTAATAAATGAGATAATACAGTAGAGGTTTTAACAAGGACTACTTTATGGTAAGGACTCAATAAACAGTAGCCTTTTCCTAAGTTTTTTTCCCAAGTCGTCTTTTTCATCCATCTTTCTAAAACAGAAGCAGTTAAAGTCTAAATTAAAATTACTCCAACTACTCAAGGAAGTATACAATGAAAAAGACAAAAGAAGAGGAAAGGAACATGAATTGAATGATGGTTGCTATCATATTATCATATCATATCATATTAATGGCATCTGATACTAGAAAACATAGGTACAAAGTCCTGAAGAACATATCACAGCATATGCAATCTTTCTAGAGCAGTGGAAAAGAGCACCAACTTTATCCTAGTAATAATCAGAGTTCCACAGTAGAGAGTCTATCAGCCAAGCAGAAAATTCTATAAGAGAGCATCTCAACTGCTTTTCTGTAACCCAAGCTTTAATTTTTCAGATCAATCCATCTCTAGCAAAGACTTCACTTACTACCCTTAGTAGAATCGAGTGATTGTTCATGTGTTCCACTGTGCTTGTTACACACTACCATTATAGCAATTATCTAGAATTGTAATGGGACCTTTTTATGACTCTGCTATATAATGTTAAGTCAGTAAAGACCCATTCTCATTCATCTTTGCATGCTCTGTGCATAACACACCTTAGTTCACCATAACTACAAATGAAAGGATAGATTTTTGCCTCTTCAATTTATCAGTTGAAGCTGGTAAGAAATAGCTGGAGAGGCGTTAGTAGAAACTCCTATGCAAAGTAAGGTCTGCCAGATCAGGCTCCTATTTGGGGGCTGGAGAGTGGGGGATTGATACTTGAAGAGATGTCTGACTTTGCATCTCAGAGTTACTGTCTAAAACACACAAAAGAGACAACCGACCCATATAAATGAAAAAAATTATATTCTTTCTCAGTAAATCTAAGTAACACAACAAGTTTCTGGTATACATGTTAATCCTTACAAAGTTGACCTCTAAGCAAGACACTCTGGGAATACATTATGCTTCTAGAAGCTCTTCAGTTCTCAACACAATAAGGAAAGAAAGGCTAAGAAACAAAAATGTTTTATATAAAAAATGTCTTACATCAGCCGGGCATGGTGGCTCGTGCCTGTAAGCTTCAGCCTATGAATCGGCCGGGGCTAGGGATCGCAGTTCGAATTCCGCCTGGGGCCCATAGTGAGACCTAGTTCCAAAAAATAGCTGGGCGTGGTGGCACGCACCTGTAATCCCAGCTACCTTGGGAGCTGAGGCTGGGGACTGCTTGAGTCTGTGATACCCTGGGCAACGAGAGCCTGCGGTTCCACAGGCAAAAATAGTGAGACCTAGTCTCAAAAAAAAAAAAAAGAAAAGTCTTACATCAAAACCTTATATTTCTTTATCTTCTGTCAAACCTTGGTCTTCATCTCAATGAACCCTGATAGAGGTCATTGCAATTACACTCCCTCAAAGACAGCCCACAAACTAACAAACCAGAACTAAAAAACAGTATTTACTAACAAACCATAACTCCAAAACAGTACTTAGTCAAGCTTCCAAATAAGGCTCAATGAACCAAAGGCAACAGTAATCACAGAAATATAAAGCTAGAAAGGGTCTTGGAGGTCATTTCCACACAATTACCCTGCCTCACCAACTGAGTGGCATTCAAACATCTCTAATCTCTAGAAATAAGCAGCAAGGGATATAAAATGCTTCTTTAACACCCCCACCACCTGTGAGTTTTCTCTTCTTTTCTTCTCTCCTTACCTCACAACCTGTTTCAGTAAGTCCAATCAGGTAAGCCAAATCCTCCAAGTCATCCCATTAGAAAGCAACAGGCTTCACTTCTACTCCCTTTCTCCAAGCTTCATTTTCTATCCTTCCCACCCACTACCAACACAGCAAGGTTCTTTAAGACTCTTATCCCCCAGATGTCACACTAGTTCCATCCTTAACAAAAAATCGCTGTCCTTCTTTCTCCTCCATGCTGTTCATACTCTTAATACTTGCAAGCCACAAACATCTAGCTATGAACACACCTTTGGCCTCGGAATCTTCCCCTTTGCCTTCTAACCTCTCTGTTTCTCAGCATTGTCCTTCATTACCTTCAAACTTAGGGTCTCCTTCATCTAATAAATCCTTCAAAAATCACTGATAATTGAAGACACCAGTGCTTAACAATCACTAGAAAGGTACAGGGGACATACACTCCCAAGGAACTCACCCTCAAAGAATAAAAGTTTAGAAGGAGGGAATCATTTAATCCTTTAAGATTCAACTCCTCTGGGAAGCCTTTCCTATTTCAAATTGAATTGGTCTCCTAGGTGTCATTGTAACTGGGTATGTATGGTAACTCGTTTCTTATGTCTCCTATCAGTGGATGGTGGCCCTTCAAGATGACCCCTCGGATCCCTAACATTAAGCCTAGGACTGGGCACAAAAGTGATGCCTAATGTTTGCTAAATGAGTGAATGGATGAATCCCGATATACCTTCATTTATCCATTCGCCCTTTCATTCACCGACGAAAGCCGTACTAAGCACACATTATTATACAAAGTCCTAGAATGTACGGATAAATAACTGAAGCCGATAATTCCAGTAGATTAGTCCTCTTCTTCGGTCCGCGTCGCCAAACTCACTCCGAACCTGGACGGCTTCCTCTCCTACAGTGGAAAGCCCAGCCTTCCTCTTTGCACAAGTCAACGCCCCTCAACTCAAGCTACCTCAGCCTTCAGTCCCACCTTAGGAATTCAAACTAATATAATCATCTCAAAACCTTGGCTTTCCCCCTTCCCCACCTCACATCC
Source organism: Uropsilus gracilis (assembly GCA_004024945.1). NCBI lineage: Eukaryota > Metazoa > Chordata > Mammalia > Eulipotyphla > Talpidae > Uropsilus > Uropsilus gracilis. Next base: position 10,362 of record PVHY01008980.1, read on the forward strand.
TTCTGGTTTCTCTCCCAGTCCTCCGTCTCCAACCCTAAAGTTACTCCCTACGACTGCCTCGACGTCCCCGAGTCGAGGATACCTGATTTCCCTCTCCGTGCACCCGCCCCCCAGCTGGCTCCTTCCCTTCAGGATTCCTACTCTCCTAGGACCATTCGTGATACCTCCCGATACCCTCCTTCATTTTCAGCTAAGTCTCTCCTGTCCTCGACTCTCAACTCTTCTTACCTCATCCAGTTCCCGTTCCCCCGCAGCACCTCCTCCAACCTCCACCTCCACCACTGCCGCCATCTTCACAGCTCTCCCCCCCTCCCCGCCGACCCGCGCAAGCCAGCTGCTTCCGCCGCTCAAGGTGTCCTAGCCAATCGTCAGGCGAGGTCTCCAGCAGAGGGGGCGGGGCATTAAGATGAGCGGAGACCTGTCGGGCACTAAGAGACCGTCCACTTGCTACGCGCTTAAAGGTCAAGGAGGCACGGTTACTGTGCACCTCTAAGCTTCGGCAGGGGCGAGTTCTTTGAAAACGAGAGATTGAATTTACGTTATTTTCAGTGTAAACATTTTACCAGTTCTCCCCGTTAGAGAGCGAAAGGGAAGTGTTCTTAAACCGTCAACTTTCGCGACGCTCCCTCACGCTGGGCACCCTAGAGTGAGGCGTGGAGACTAAGGACTACATTTCCCAGAATGCGTTCAATATGACCCGGAAATTTACGCTCCACTCTTTCGGCCAAAGATTCGTGGTTAGTAGATATATACATAAACACATGTATGTTTTTTACTGGTTATAACACATGCTTCCTATCTCTGTGAGAGTCGTTTTTCAGACACCGGTTTCTTGATGTTCCAGAACAAATTGACAGGCTTCAAGAGGCTAAGGAGTGGTGCTCGGGGTCAGAAGGCGGAGGTCAGAGGGCGAAATTGGCGGGAGAACTGATTAGTGATCCGCGATCTCGTGCTACGGTGATCCTTCAAGGTTCATGGTCTCGGGTGAGGGGCTTTGGGGGTTGTCTATGGGGGGGCGCGAGTGGCCGAAAGAGAGGGGTGGTCGTCCAAGAAATGCACAGAACAGCGCTTTCCGAGGAAGTGGCCGCGCGGTTAGCGCCCCAAAACTGAGCACTGAAAAGACTTGCGGGGGGCCCTCCACGGTTCCCAAATTGCTTCTTAGGCTCTCATACTTCAGGATTCACTTCACCTATCTCGGCATTCTTTTTCCTACCCCACATCGTCCTCAGTTCTTACCTTTACCACTTTACACGCCTTTATTCACTGTGCTCCACCCCACTTACAGCTTCAACTTACTTCCAACACCCTGTTATTTGTGTATCCGGCCCTGTCACTTCTTAAGCAGGTACCTCGACTCGGTCTATCGGTTTTTTTTTTAATACGGCTTGGATGACTTGTGGACTTGCAGAAATATTAAAATGCCAGTCATATTTACTTTATGGCCAACAGGAAATTGCGGGATAATATTTACAGTATCAACAGATACTGCGCATTTAAAGTGGGAATTTTTTTTTCACTGTGTGCAACTAAATGCAGAAAATAATGTAAACACTGTCGATTCATCACCCCACATTGACTGTTGACATCTTGATCTATTTGCTCATTTTTTAAAAAGATGCAACGATAGAGAAAAATTAAACTTACCTATGTCTTCTACCTTCAAGCCATGCTCCTCTTCCCTGAAGCAGCGATTATCATAATTAGCTGTATATTCACCCAGTTTTAAAAAGGTGTATCCACAAGCAAAATGTAGTGCTGTATCATGTCACTTTATCTTCTAATGAACTTAAGTTATATCATTCTAAAACTTGATCTTTTACTATTATTTCTGAGACCTGTCCATGTTTATGTATATTTACATCCAGTTCATACTACTACTAGATTTAGCAACTAGATAGTATTAGAGTAATTTCTCAACTAATAGATACTTGAGTTTTGCGATTTTTTTTTTTTTTTTTTTGCTGCTATTTTGTCTTTTTGGTGTGCAGAATCAGTTCTCTAGGGCAGCGTCTTTCAGTTATTAGCCACATGTGGCTGTTCATGAAATGTTGCTAGGCAGACTGAGATGTACTGAAAATGTTTATTAGAGGGCCCATTTCCCCATATTATTGCTATTTCTTGATACTGTAGACTTTTAAATTTTTTCTGGTCTCGGGGCAGGAGAGGAAAAATAATGATTTTTCTCGTCTCAGGTAAGAGATACTTGTAATTTCCATATTACCAGGGAGGTTGAGGTTTTTTATTCAGGTTTTTGGTCATTCAGGTTTCATCTTTTCTGAATTATATGTTTATGTCTTCCATCCAGCATCTGTTCTTTTCTTACTGACTTGTATTTGAAAATACATAATCTGAATACTGTCCAGGTTTATATATGCTGCAAATATCTCTTTCAATTATTTGTGTTTTAATCATGTTTGTGTTGTCTTTAAAGTATTGTTTTTCATTTTTGAGTATATACTTTTGGTTCATTTGAGTATAATTTTTTAAATATATATTTTTTAAAAATTTTAATAAATTTTTGAAATGAAGGCTGGGCACGGTGGCTCGTGCCTGTAAGCTTCAGCCTATGAAGCGGCCGGGCCTAGGAATCACGGTTCGAGTCCCTCCTGGGGCCTGTAGCAAGACCTAGTTCCAAAAAAATAGCTGGGCGTGGTGGCGCGCGCCTGTAATCCCAGCTACCTGGGAAGCTGAGGCTGGGGATGGCTTGAGTCTGTGGTACCCCGGGCAACGAGAGCCTGCGGTTCCACGGGCAAAAATAGCAAGACCTAGTCTCTGAATGAATGAATGAATGAATGAATGAATGAATGAATGAATGAATGAATGAAAAAAATTTTGAAATGAGCTAAGATTCAACTTTTACTTTTCTTCACATTGTGGACCAGTCTTCCAAACACTTCCAAGCACTGCATCTTTTTCTCATAGAGTCACAATTGTGCTCCCTCTTACAATCAGCAGCTTTAAATTCCCATTTATAGCAAGTACCAAGGGATTCCTATGCATCAGGAAGCCATTTGTTTAGAATATTTGTAATAGAAGAATAAAAAGTGAATTTAGAAAGATTTGTTTTATGGGAAGAAAAAATGAGAATTGTGTCTTATTTAGTTAAACAGTTTATACGTTTTTATTATATACTAGACTTTAGGGATATACAGATAAATGATTTAAGGCACAGTTCATGCCCCTGGGAGTTAGCATGTTAGTATTATTAACATGTTGATATTTCTGAGTTGTCCTTACTGCTCTCTTGTCTCAAGGTTGCTTTCTAGGTGTTTCCATCTTTGTTGGGATCTCATCAGCTGGTCTAGAGCTGCTCCCCACCCACCCCTGACCCAGCGCCAGCTGTTTATCTGAAACAGTCTGACTGGGGCAAATGACTACTGTTAGCAGACAAACAACCATGGCTAATTTATTTCTCTCTTGTTCTCTTCTTCAGGAGTAACATGAGGATTCTTTCTCCTGTGGAAACTGATCATCTCAAAATACAGGTGGTGCCAAATTGTTGACAGAAGAAATCTTAGGAAGAAAGCATCATTTCTGCCTTGTATTTGACATCTGCTGGGCATCTCATGGCTCCTGTGAAGATTACCCACGTGGTATCATTTTCCTCACAGGTAGATTAATTAGTGAGTGAAAGGAATGGAATAAATAAGAGACTCGGTTCCACTTTCAGAGAATGGTTAATTCAATGGAAAAAAACAACATCCCAACCGGGCATGGTGGTGCGTTCCCGTAATCCCAGCTACCTGGGAGGCTGAGGCTAGGGATCACTTGAGTCCACGTGTTCAGGACTTCCCCGGGCAACATAATGAAACCTAGTCTCTTAAAAAAAAAAAGAAAGAAAAGAAAAAGAAAAAACTACATCCCTTCTTTAAGAGCCCAGTGTCAGGGAGAAAGCACGGCCCTCCCTTGGGTTTTTCCCAGAGTAATGCAGGCTGCATAAAATGAGCATTTCCAAGCATTAAGGTAAAGAAGGAAACAGCTCTAGGATTCCACCCATAGTTTGAAGGCAGCTAACAGTGCTGTAGGCTCAGAGTCTATATTTTAGTTCCCAGAAGGACAGGTTTAGTCACTCTGGTAAAGAGTAGTCAGGATACTCAAGTCATCTGTGAAGGTATCACCACCATCATCAAAGATGAAGTCATCCCTAAAAGTCCTACAGTGTCCCAATTACAGCTAGTTCTTGGACCCTAGGTCCAGGACTGATCCTGGGTATAGTGATTCTTAGGGAAATCCCATCCTTAACTCTGCTATTGTTGCTCCATTCATTTGCCTGTTTTTCGCACTCTTTTCCTTTTGTTGCCCTAGTCTTAAGGAATGCTGTTGGCATTTTGGATGGGATAAGCCTACATTTTATAGCAGCATTATTTACCTGGCAGGATAAAGCAAAGTAAAATTAAAATTGACCTACATGGTCAACTTAAGTGCTTTTTTGTTGGAAACCAAACAGAAGCTGTATGCCTGGTGAGCAGCCTGGCCTTCCAGAATACCGGTGTAACTAGGGTGATACCAGCTGAGTGTAGCTGACTTACATCCTTGTGGAAACAGTGCTTGTGTCTGAGACGGCCTTCCAGTTCTCCTGATAATAACTGTTTTAAAATTGGCTTATTATGAGAAACTTTCCTGAAAGTTAAAGATTGTACTTCCTCATTAATTTGTCCATAGCAACTGTTTCTCCTTGAAATTAATGAGAACTCTTAGTGTGACTAGACCACCATATAACGATAAACTTCTAACACATCATATATTGATAACCTTCTAAATAAGAAGTTTTAGTAAGCAGTTGGTAGCAGAGCAAATCCAAGAATCTCTCTCCCCAACCTGCCACACTTTACTTTCATCTCCTTTCTTCACTCTTGATCATTGCCATGTCACTAAGATTTGGTCTTTGACCTGATCTGTTTCACTTTTTCTTCATAGATATTTAATCTTATAAAAAGCTAGCAGGGCCGGGCACGGTGGCTTGTGCCTGTAAGCTTCAGCCTACGAAGCAGCCGTGGCTAGGAATCGTGGTTCGAGTCCCGCCTGGGGCCTGTAGCGAGACCTAGTTGAGGCTGAGGCTGGGGATTGCTTGAGTCTGTGGTACCCCGGGCAACAAGAGCCTGCGGTTCCACGGGCAAAAATAGCGAGACCTAGTCTCAAAAAAAAAAAAAAGCTAGCAAATATTAGCTATTGTCTGATATTGTGTCTCTACAGGAACCCACTTCTAGAACATCGAGGCGGGGTGGGGGCAAGTATGTCTCTAGGTTCCCCAATCTGTGCCTTAACCAGAGCTCTGTTTTTATTTGCTGAAAACATACGTGCACTTCAGTGTAAGATTTCAGTTAAAAGAAAGAACTTTACTGCTAAAAACTAAAAACAAAAACCAAGATTGAAAACCTTGAATCTAGTCTCCCCCTTTACTTATAGATGGAATAATTTAAATCCAGCAAAAAAAAAGTAGTTTGTTCTAATTTGGCTTGGAACTGAGAATTTATCTTAGGATTGCTATAGTTGCCTCTGAACAAATCATTAATTTACAAGCTTTAGAATAAAATCTTTGCCTTTCTTTAGTGTCACTTTCAAGATAAATGACTGGGAAAGTATCTTATAGATGAAAAGAGTTGTGTGTATAGAGTGGTGGATACAGAAAGTGGGGAGTTCTGACTTTGGTTGGTTATTTGGCTTCATTGCTTTGGGTAACTTCTGAACCTAAGTTTCTGTTTATTGATTTAACTGAGAAGTAAGAATGGTAACCATCTAGAAGTTGTTATGAGGATTTTTATTTTTTTTTAATTAGCTCTCACTCTGTTGCCCAGGTACCATGGACTCAAACGATCCCTAGCCTTAGCTTCCCAAGTAGCTGGGATTATAGGCACACACCACCACACCCAGCTATTTTTTGAAACTAGGTCTGGCTATGTTGCCCCGGGTGGGTCTCGAACCCGCCGACTCAAACATTCCTAGTCTCGGGCTCGCTCCATAGGCTGCAATTAAAGGCATGCACCACTGTACCCGGCCTTGTTTGTTTTTTTTTGTTGTTTGTTTGTTTTCTTTTGAGATGAGGTCTCACTATTTTTGCCTGTGGAACCACAGGCTCTCGTTGCCCAGGGTACCACAGACTCAAGCAATCCCCAGCCTCAGCTTCCCAGGTAGCTGGGATTACAGGCGTGCGTCACCACACCCAGCTATTTTTTTGGAACTAGGTCTCGCTATGGGTCCCAGGCGGGACTCGAACTGCAATCCCTAGCCCCGGCCGCTTCATAGGCTGAAGCTTACAGGCATGAGCCACCGTGCCCGGCCTCCGGCCTTGTTATGAGGATTAAATGAGATAATCTAGTAAATGAAGTAGATGTTAGTAAACTTCTTTGCAGATGATAACTCCATTCCCATGGACTCCTACCCGTGCCTTTTTTGTTATGTTAAGATGCTTGGAAGGGTTGGAGAAGTTGGGATCCCTCATCTGTGGGCATCCTTTTATCCCTTGGCCTCATTGAGGTTCCTGATTTTTTTCCTCCTCTCTCTGACTTAGGATCCCAAGTACCCTGTGGAGAACTTGCTAAACCCAGACAATCAGAGGGGACCTTGGCTCAGCTGCCCCCAGGACAAAAGTGGGCAACTGAAAGTAGAATTGCAACTGGAGAAGGCTGTGCCCATTGGCTACATTGATGTAGGTGAGTGAGTTCTCTGGGGCCTAGGAACCTCTGTGGGAGGACAGTGGAATAACATTTCCTCCAGATGTTCCACCAAAATGTCTCCCATCACTCTGTCTCCCATCACTCTTCTTCACATGGTGTGAAAAAGAGATGTGGTCCTTGACTTTGGGCTAGGTATGTGGTATTGGAGAGCTCTTAGGGCTCCATTCACACAGATTTGAATGTAAATGACGTCATTTGAATTACATGATGTATCTGCCCTGTCTTGATCTGTGTGAAATGAGTGAAGTCCTAGGACATTGACATAAATGCCAGCAAATAGCTTATGTATACGTCTGTATAAATACCCATGTCAAGAGGATGCTGAGGGATCAACTGTGCAGGTTTATCTGGGAAGTCTCCACAGTTTAGGACTGAGGGTTGAGAAGTTTGGTCTTAGAACTTACTGGAAGAAAAAAAACTGACAAAGACCAGTGGTCTCAGCTCTTTTAGAACATAGACATGTCAGGCTCCCTAGCAAGGATAAAGAAATAGACTGTCAGAGCCAGAGGACAGAGAAGTGGTAAGACTCTTCAGACAGGGGAAGGTTTCTGACTAGAAGGAACTGAGGGAAGCTTCACAACATTGTGTTTTGTGCTGAGATCTCATTCCCACTTCAGTTACTGATTCTACATGTCACTTGACCTTTCTGAGCTTCCAGCTGGCACTAAAATGAAGAATTTCTTCTTCCCACCAGATTTCCTTATCTGTAGTCAGGAGAGCCACTATTATCTCTTCACCCTGTCCTCTCAACCTTTTATCCCAGGGAACTGTGGCTGTGCTTTCCTGCAAATTGATGTGGGTCGTTCTTCCTGGTCCCTGGACAGACCTTTTGTCACCCTGCTCCCTGCAACCATGCTAATGTCCCTCGCTGATTCAAAGCAGGGGAAAAACCGCTCCGGGGTCCGCATGTTTAAAGATGGTAAGAAGGGAAGAAGTAGAAATGAGGGGACGAGGGGTGAGAAGGAAAGATGCAGTACCATGGAGGACTGTACATTACAGTGTAGGGAGCCCATGTGGGGGACTTGGTTCTGTCTGTTGGGGAGTTGGGTGGTCTCTATACATAATATGGTTCAGTGGAGTCTGATGTAGAACCCCTAATTGTCATGATGTGAGTGTGTTTGTGTAAAGGGATCTCAGTGGAGAGTAGAGAGTTGATTTTTTGGTAGATATGAAAGCTATATGGTGGTTATAGTTAACGGAGGATGTAGTATTACATGAGTTTTCTTCTATGTAGATCTCTGTTCACTACACATTGCTAAGAAATGTAAGAGCTGGCCTTTAGGCGCTTAAAATTCTTAGGCACTTACAGATTATCTGTTTCTATAGAGATGCTCATAATGTGACAGAAGAGTAATATTGGGGGCACATAAGGTTAGAGGATGAGGTAGAAGTAGATAGTGCTAGGAATTAAAGTGAGGAGAGTTGTGATATTGTTACATGCTACTGTGAGTGAGTGTGAAGGGTATGTGATAGTGTGATGGGGGTTTAGGTCCTATGGTCCTAAGGTAGAGATAGCTCAGCTGATCCATTGAGTAAGTAGTCACTTCAACCCCCAACACTACAGATGACTCCTGTTAAAATGAAGCATCAATAAGGGCTCTGCAGAGATGCAGAATGAGAACATACTGGGGCTTGACATTGTGGAACTGTGATAGGGGAAGGGTTGTGGGGAGGCAAGGGCCTGGGTCTGACAGCACCTTCAAGGGCCAATTGGCACTGCCAACCCTGAGTACCAAGGCCTGATAAGGTCCATTCATCCTTCTATAGATGTACATGTAAACCCTGTTTTTCCTCCTCAATATGGACTTTCTTTTCCTTTCTTCTTCTTATTTATATATTTCCACTCCCCCCCGACTTCTCTCGCATTTTCCTTGAGATGATTTCCTGGCTCCAGCCTCTGGTGACTCATGGGATCGACTGCGCCTTACCTGCTCCCAGCCCTTCACTCGGCACCAGTCTTTTGGCCTAGCCTTCCTGCGGGTGTGCTCCTCCATGGACTCCTTTGATGACCCTGTGATGGATCCCACAGTCCCTGAGAGCTCTGGGCTGAACCAGGTATATGCAGTTGAAGCACAGACTAAGTATTTTCTCATTCTTTACAGTTTCTGGAGAGGAAACTGGTGTTGGATTAAGAAATAGACACACTCCTACACACATACATTCAAGTATGTAAACATAAACTCATTACCCTTTCTTATAGGTAGGAGTGAATTTCTGTCCCTCTTCTCCACACTTAGAAGACTGGAGTGAGTGAGGCTTGTATATAGTATACACAGAGCTAACAGCTCATAGTACACATAGAACTAACAGCTCATAGCTTTGAAAGTTATTTTTGGATTCAATTTAACCTCATGATCTATTTCTACATTCTCGGCAGCTATAGCGTCCATCACACACTTTCTTTCAGTACTAAAAATCTCAGGTCATGTTTTTCTCTGATCTACCTGTCTACCGAAGCCAGTTACAGCCTTAGGTACATGCTCTGCAATTTCATTGCTTCCCTGCTTTCTCCTCTGTTCAACATACACTCATAAGAGAAGATCTATAGGTTTATGGCTGTGTGTAGTTTTAGATGTATAGGTGTCTGGACAATTTAACACCCCTTTTCTTAGTCAGTTTTTTAGTTGTTGTCTCCTAAGCCTTTTCTGAATCCATCTGCTTTCCTGTCACTGATGTCTCTATTTATCTTTCCAAATCACATTTCCTTTCCCAGTCACTCATAAACAAATACAAGCCTATAATCACACAATCTAGAATCAGAGAACTTTAGAATTGAAAAAATACTTATAGCTCATCTAGCCCCACCCACCTTATTTTATATCTCTAATAGGGAAATTTACATATTCAAAATCATGCAATGAGTCAGAGCAGAGTAGGGACTAGAAATCAGTTTTCCGATCATTACACCACATTGCTTCTTATGCACACAAGGCATATTTAGAAGCTTCGACTATTTGACATACCAGCAGAATCTCAGTTTCCCAGCATGAACCTCAAGGATTTCACTCTTATTGAGGTTACTGAGCAAAAGGAAAAGACTGACCATATTGGGAAGAGGAAATGAGGTTAAAACAAACGAGGTAGGAGCAGATGCTGTGGCAGTACAGTCTTTGGAAGAGATTCAAATAGCTGATATAAAATAAAACTTCATCTGAAACCTGAGAGTCACTCTTACAGTATGGAAAGAGCTAAAAAATGCAGAAGGACCAATGAGAGCAGTTCAATGGGCTTTGCCAGATTCTGGTGTTGCAGTCCTGGCAATTGACATGCATGGAGCCACAGCCTGGCTGTTCAACAAAATGGAAGTTCTATGAGATTAGGAACTTGTCTGTCTTGGACCATAAGGCATTCCTGGCACCTAGAACGGTGCCTAGAACAAAGTAGGCTTTTAGTACAAATGTTCGTTAATATAAATGACTTCTCAGAGGAGAGCTGTAGATAAGGTCACCATAAACTTGATCATTCAAACCAACACATTGAGAGCAAAATAGAGTGCTATTAATAATGTTACCAAGACAACAGGCATAAAGCTGAACCTTACCAGGCAAACTAGGACATCTGATCACCCTGCTGATAGGACTAGAGCTACCTAGAGTCTTTTCCATTTTGGCCACCTAAATTATTCTGAACCTCTAGGACGATGGCATGAAGGTAGGAAGGTAGTCAGTATTTCCAGAATTTTGATGTCAGAAAGGTTTTGAACATCAGTGAGTGAAATATATGAGCAGGTATTTCAAGTGAAACTACAGAAAAAAGATAATCTTAAACATTTCTACAAGAGAGGGTTGATAAATGAAAATGAATTAATAGCACTCAGTTTCATAATTTTAGATGTATAAAATGTCATAGGTTCCTTTTCTGATGTTTCATTGTTATGGTGTATTATAGTGAAGCAAAACTTACAAGCTTTTAACCCTATGAAGCAGGGTGTTTTATGATCACCAATTTTACAATAAGGAAATAGAAGCACAGAGAAGTTTAGTGGAGTATACTAGGATATCCACACTGCTAAATAAATCTTGGAGTGGATTTGAATCCAGTTCACCTAACTCCACTAAACCCATGTTAAAGAGCTTAATTCCTAGTGCTTAATCTCATTTAGAGTTCAGATTAAATAAATTGTTCTACTCACCTGTCTAGTTGTCCTTTCCTAGTAGCTGTGTTCTAAAATTTATGGGACAAGGTGAAGAAAATAGACACCCTGCAGAATTAAACCAAATACCTCAAAATTAATGCTAGAACCAAGAGAACGTAGTAATGACAATTAGAAAATATTAAACAGTGAATGAAAATATAGCTTCTCAAGCTTGAATAAAGGTAAAAATCATGCTTTTTAAGAAAGAAAGATACGGCGTTTAAAATCTATAATAAAAGAATCAGATTGAAGAAATTTTAGAAAATTAACTTTTTTGATTCAAGGGAAAAGAAGGAAATTCGAAAAAGTTAAAAATAGCCACAGACAAGCAACACAGATAGTTTAAATTTTGACCAAAAAATTAAGAAAGTGTTACACAACACATTAGTTAAACCTATGGAGAAATGATATGTCACATGATTACCTGGATGGACATTCTGGGGCTAACATCAAGGGGTTCATGAATACCTGTGAGAGGTATGCTGTCATGGCTACTGCAGGGAGAGACAGTGTTGACATCTACACGTGCCGCACATTGTAAACAGCTCATTTTATAGGTGGTTAGAAAATCATTAGGTCTTTAGTTGTAAGTGAACTAAAAATTGTTCACCAAAGAAGTCATACAAGAAATTCAACAATATTTAGAAGATATTTTAATATTTGAAAGTATCCCAAAATAGTTCAAAATACAACTTTTTTTTGAGACTAGGTCTTGCTTTGTTGCTCAGGGAACTGCAGGATCACATTGCCCGGGGTACCATGGACTCAAGTGATCCCCAGCCTCAGCCTCCCAAGTAGCTAGGATTGCAGGCATGTGCCACCATGCCCAGCTATTTTTTCAAGACTAGGTCTCACTATGTTGCCCCGGGTAGGTCTTGAAACCATGGACTCAAGCGATTCTTAGCCCCAGCCTCACTTTTGTAGGCTGCGATTAAAGGCACATGCCACCATGCCCGGCCACAACTATTTTTAAATAGTATGTAATTCATTTCTCTCATGTAAAAGTGATCTGAGTTTTGTAACGATAGAAATAAATGTATTTTTAATGTATATAATGATCAATGTTTAAATGTAAACAAATGTGTCCATTTGGTCTTACAGATGTACGCACAAGCGTGATTTCCTAAGTTTGCACATATTAGTCATGTTTTTTTCAGTAATCTGTATTATTTATCTTTTATCCCAGGTCTTTCAGGGCAAAGCCCTTTGCATTGTGGAACTAATCTTGTAGAATCTCACACTTAAGATTGTGCACACACAAGCAAAGGTAGCTGTGTAAAGTTCACTCACTAAGCTGACTTCTCAAACTTAGGAGTATACCTGACACTAGATGGCAGTGTCTCCTGTGGTGAAGGTCCATAGTTCATGTTTCTCCATTTCCTTCTCCTCAGAGTTCTTCAGATGCTCAGGGATCTGGCACCAGTCCCTGGATGGCTAATCCTTCTATCCGGAGAACGTTCTTCCCAGAGCCTCAAACGTATGTAGCTGCTGGAATGGAAGTCTGACCACTTTGCCATTCTTTCTCCTGGATCAGAAAGGCTGTCAGTTCACTCACAACCTAAGCCTAGACTGGATTCACCAATTTATTACATACTCTAGACCTAACCCTTTTTGATAGCAAATCAGCTTTCTTGGTTAGATTCCATTGGCATGAGTGAACAAAATGGAGTATCTATTCTGAGTGAAATCAAGTAATCTGTTTTTCCCTGCAGGAGCCCCAAGGAAATCTTAGAGCTTAAGAATATCCTACAGCAGCTGCAACCAGGGACTTTGGGGCGTTCAGCCCACATGGTACTTTCAGCTGCCCAGAGGGCACCTCCAACTTGCATGGCAAGCTCAAGGAACAACTGTTTAGAACGGGGTCTCAGTCATTCAGACAGCACAGGTGAGGCTTCAGAACCTAATGCTCATTTCTTTTTTTTTTTTTTTGCCTGTGGAACTGCAGGCTCACGTTTTCCAGGGTACCACAATCCCCAGCCTCAGCTTCCCAGGTAGCTGGGATTACAGGTGCATGCCACCACGCTCAGCTATATTTTTTGGGAACTAGATCTCGCTATGTGCTTCTAGTGGGACTCAAACCGCAATCCCTGGCCACGGCCACGGCTTCCTAGGCTGCCGCTTACAGGCATGCACCATCATACCCGACCCTAATGCTCATTTCTTACTCTCCCTTGCACCATCCTTCCCCCCAAACCCACCACTGCTACACAGCAAGGCTTACAGATGGGACTTCATGTGGGAAAAAAGACAATTGTCAGTGTCTTGTTACCAGAAAAAAAATGAAATACAGTGGAGTAATTGAAAGAGCACTGATCTATGATTCAGGAAACCTGATTTCTATGGGCTTCAATTCTCTCATCTTCAAAGTAAAGAAATTAAATAGTATTTAGGTCCTAAGGAGGTATTTTGAGACCCTTTTTCTGTAAGCAGTTCTTGCACATCAGCAGAGTGTTTGAAAATTTAACCCACATCTGGCTCTCTATACCTAGAGATAACATCAGATTTCATAGATAAAGGACTCTGTCTCCCAAGATCACCCTCCATTGCAGGTGCCAGTCACAAGCCCAGACTGTTACCTGTGCTTCTAACCAGCTGGCTATAAATCAGAAGTTCCCATAACCGCTACTCTTAAGTTCAGTTGATTTGCTAGAATGACCCAGAGAATTCAAATATTTTACTGGTTTTTGTTAAAAGAATTTAATTTAGGAAATGAATATTTAGAAGAGCTGCATAAGGTGAGATGTGTGGTAAGGGACTAAGGACTACCACTCTCTCTCCAGGAACACCACTCTTCCAGAATCTCCTTATGTTCACCAATCTGTACCTACTGGAGCTATCAAAGTGTTTTAATTTGTATTAAATGCTAAACAGTGTTTCATTACTTCTAAACAGCTAGACAAGTGGTTGTTGCTGGGATTTGTTATTATTCACTTGCCAGATATTTTTTGAATGTCCCTTACATATGAGACTCTGACCAGACTCTGGGATACCAGAAATAAAATACCAATACGTCTGCATTGTACACGGCATGTGTACATGTCGTGCAAAGAAATATAAAATTTAAAACTACTTCAAAGCCAAAGAAATGAAAAAAAGTAGAAAAAAAAAAAAACACAAATGTTCATCAAAGAAAGGAAATGATATGTAAAGTTCCCTATGTTAAATGAGCTAAATTTAATGAACATTTCTTAATACAGATCCCAAACCAGAGGAACAAAACACAGAGAATGATGTGGGTAGAAAGAAGAGACGAAAAGGACAAGCCCACAGGTAATAGGCCAACCTAAAAGATCCTGGTCACCTCCCCAAACCTTACTGCTCTTCAATAGCTGTGTCCTTCTTTCCCAATCATGTTTCACTTAGGTTAGAGTACCCTGTGTCTGGCACTTGACCCCATGGTCCGGATCTAAATGGTAATGGGGAAAAGATGCCTTTATCCACATATTGTCAGGCTCAGCTCTAGGTAGGGAAGTAGCCATGTAGTGAACCAGAATCTCCAGATTAGTATGCTGATAGACTTCATTAAAATTTAAGTTTTATCCTTAAAAAGATAACCACAGAATAGGATTTATTTGCATATCATATACTCATAAGGGGCTTGTGTATAGGATAGATAAAGAAGCCTTATAATTCAACAATAAAAAGGGAGTCTAATTTTTCAAATGAGTAAATTGACTTTTCTCTAGAAAAGATGAAGAAATGAGCAATAAGATGGCTTGAAAAAATATTCAGCATCATTAATCACTAGAAAAATACAAATCAAACCACAGTAATCATTCCACACTCATTGGGATGGCTATAATCAAAAAGATAGTCTCAAGTGTTGAGAAAGATATAGAGAAATTAGAACTCTCATACATTGCTGGTGGGAATATAACATGGTACAGCCACTTTGGTATAAACAGTTTGGCATTTCCTCAAACGTTAATATAGAGTTATCATATGACTCGTCATTTCCTCCCCTAGGTATATGACCCAATGGATTAATAACCAGTATTGATACAAAAATTTACAAAGATTCATAGCAGCATTATTCTTAATAGTCACAAGGAGGGAAAAAACAAATGACTGTTCACTGAAGAGACAGCAAAAGTGTAGTATATTTATCCAGTGGAATAGTAATACAATGGGCTTCTATTCAGCCATTAAAAAGGAATGACAGCAGGGCACAGTGGCACAGGCCTGTAAGCTTCAGCCTATGAAGCGGCTGGGGCTAGGGATTGCAGTTTGAGTCCCGATTGGAACAACAGAGTGAGACCTGGTTCCAAAAAATAGCTGGGCGTGGTGACGCATGCCTGTAATCCCAGCTACCTGGGAAACTGAGGCTGGGGATTGCTTGAGTCTATGGTACCCCAGGCAACATGAGCCTGCAGTTCCATGGGCAAAAACATCATGACCTCGTCTCCAAAAAAGGAATGACTTAAGCCAGGCTCAGTGGTGTGTGTCTGTAATCCCAGTGCTGAGAGGCTGAGGCCAGAGATCACTTGAGTCAGTGGGTTCAAGACTACCCCAGTCAACGTAGGGAGACCTAGTCTCTACAAAAAAATAGTAACTGCTACAATGTGAATGAACCTTGAAAGCAAGCTAAGTGAAAGCAATCAGTCATGAAAGGTTACATATTGTATAATTTCATGATATGAAATGACCAGACTTGACCAACCACAGAGACAGAAAGTGGATAAATAGTCTGTGGGATAGAAGAGTGGCAGTTACTACTAACGGCTTTAGTCACTCTTTTGAGGTGATAAAAAATTTATGGAATTAGTTGTGATTACAACTAATCTGTGATTTGTGAATACATTAAAACCATTGAATACATGCACTTTAAAAGGGTGAACTTTATGTAATGCACTTTGTATCAATAAAATAATGGAAAACTAAAGGCAGACAGAGAAGCCCTAATCTCTGTGTTCAAAGGTTAAATGACATCCCTTAAGTTTGATCAGTCAGTTTACCTGGTGGGGAAACCAGTGCTTCTGGGTCCACATCAATCAGCCTGTTCTTTCCACCCTCACTTGAGGCTCCATGAGCCCTCATGACCTCTGGCTAATAACCAGTCTTTAACTATTCTTACTCACAGACCTTTTTCTCAGTCAAACTCTCGGACAAACAGGAGTAGGGTAACAAACGCTGGACCAAGAGCACAATGCCGACCTCAGGCCCAGAGTAACAGCAGCCAGGAGAGTGGGCAGTGCCCTATTTGTGCAGGTAAGCTACTTGGGCACAGGCAGTCATGGTGTGACTGCTGTGCATTCCTTGGAGGAGTAGGTGAGCTGGGAATGCTAGCAGGAACCGCCGAAATTTGGACTCTTCAGCTCTTATGGAACTGTACTTTCACTCACCTGTAAAATCAGGACAGGTCTTTATGGAACACCTGCTCACACTGCGTTTGAGCCAAGCAGAGAATGGACTTGGGTTCTCACCTCCAAAGACAAGAAATAGAAAACATAAAACATTTTTGGGCTAAAATTTCCTTCATAATTTCCCCCCATATCTAAGTTCCACTTACTCTCGAAGTCTCTGTTCAAAGGACACCTATTTGTTAAGTCTTCTCTTGTTTTAGATAATCTCTCCCAACTGAGCTCCTGCTGCATTCTCCTGGGGCTAAGCACTTCTTACCTTCTGTTTTGCACCATGGGTATTTGTGGTCATCTCTAATCTTTAACTTTCTGCTGGAGACCTGGATTTACATCGCTGCTAGTCAGGCGGATAAATGTTTGGTGGGCTCATGACTGGATAATGTTCCCCAGGGGTAAAATATTCAGCATAGTAAATTTCCTGCCAACGCAGCTGCATCTCAACAGCAGATGTTCCCTTCACTGTATTCTGGACGGCATCCTGCCTGGGAGCAGGCCCAACTGTTTCCCTCCTTCTCTCTCTCTCAGGCTTCTTCAGCACTGAGATTCTCCCCCGACACGCTGCCACTTGTGGAGAAACCTCCCCACTTCACCCAGCCTCTCCCTGCTCCACACCATCGCCTTCGCAGTCGGTACTGTGGGTGTCCTCCCCGGAGAGCTCACCCATTTCCTGGGTGGAATGCCCTATCTGCCAGTTGCAGTTCTCAGCGGGAGAAGTAGAACAACATGCCAGTATGTGCGGGGAGGCGTGAGTCATGAGGCACTGTGGTTTGGGCACCCCCTCCCCCAATTGTTACTGAAACTGGAGAATGACTCTCTTAACAACTGAGAAAGACTGATGAGCCAAGCACCCTATCCGCTTACCTCCACTTATTCCCTCTGGGCTCTACTTGCAGGCTCCTCTGGGCCCAAGCAGCTCCATATTCCCAGTTGTCAAGGATTTTGTCACCATGGCACTTATTCTCCTTAGGACTGCATCATCTTTTTTTTCCCTTTGGAACTCCTGGGGTAGTACTGGTGATCCCGCTTAGCTGTGGTACATAGTCCGGAATGTCTTTTCTTCAGTTAAAGGTGTTTGTCCTCGTGCCCATTTTCCTGAAAAGGAAGACTGAGGCGTAGTAAAAAGAAAAGTGCTACCTAATAGACAAGATCCTGTGGTATACTGGGAAAGTGAGAGTGGGTTTTTAGCATGAGCAACCTCCAACATCCCAGGAACTTTTAGTGTCCTTGTGGGTTCCCTTCGTAGGTCTTACAGGTAACTATATGCTGTGTGACTTTAAGCAGGTTCTTTATCTTGGGTTCAAAATTAGCCTTCAGTAACAGAGAGAAAAGTCTCTGTCCTTCTGTCCACAGAGCTATTAAAGGGACCAGATGGATTAATGACTCAGAGATGGTTCTCAGCTTGACCCTGGAACTCAGTCAGTTCCCTGTCCCCGTGAGCAAGATGAAGCACTTGCACCAGACCAGAGGGTCTGTAAGACTGCAACCCCTGGTCCCCAGTTATGACATTCTAAACTCTATCCCCACTTTCCGTGAGCAACCCTATTCTCTCTCCCCTTTCCCAGAAGATTCCTTGTGTGGCACTAACATCAGTTCCCCTGGTCTCCAGGGTTCAGGGCAGAGGGGGAGCAGCTGGTCCTGGCAAAGGGAGGGCCCAGGGTGGAGTTTGGATGCATAGGAAGGAGGAAACCAGGCACAGACTGCGGAGCAGAGAGGGAGTACAGTCCTTTGACGCTTCCAGCATAGTGGGTGAAGCCATGGACCCCCTTATGGTAAGAAGCTCTCTGCTCCCTTATCTTCCCTCATGCTGGTCCCATTTCTGTCTGTGATTAAAACCACAGATTTAGGCCGGGCACGGTGGCTCGTGCCTGTAAGCTTCAGCCTATGGAGCGACCGGGGCTAGGGATTGCGGTTTGAGTCCCGCCTGGAACCCATAGTGAAACCTAGTTCCAAAAAAACAGCTGGGTGTGGTGGCGTGTGCCTGTAATCCCAGCTACCTGGGAAGCTGAGGCTGGGGATTGCTTGAGTCTGTGGTACCCTGGGCAACGAGAGCCTGCAGTTCCACGGGCAAAAATAGTGTAACATAGTCTCAGAAAAAAAACAAAAAAAAAACCCCACAGGTTTATTTAGAGAAACAGCAGGGTCATCTTAGTTGCTGTGTTAGTGATGGACATCTCCGTAGAAGCAGGAAATGAGCATGTGGAGTCCCGAACTAGGTTCAGGAGAGAGCATTGAGTCTGGGACTGGGCATAGTAGGAGAGAGACAAGATTCTCTGAAGGGCAGAATGCCTCACAATGCAAGAGAGGGGTAGAAGGCCGGTCACAGTGGCTCGTGCCTGTAAGCTTCAGCCTATGAAGCGGCCAGGGCTAGTGATCGTGGTTTGAGTCCCGCCTGGGGCCCGTAGCGAGACCTAGTTCCAAAAAAATAGCTGGGCGTGGTGGCGCGCACCTGTAATCCCAGCTACCTGGGAAGTTGAGGCTGGGGATTGCTTGAGTCCGTGGTACCCCGGGCAACGAGAGCCTGCAGTTCCATGGGCAAAAATAGCGAGACCTAGTCTCAAAAAAAAAAAAGAAAGAAAGAAAAAGAAAGGAAAAAAAAAAGAGAAAGGGGTAGAGCAAGGGGGATTGATGGAGGAGGAGTCTATTGGGATCCTGCCAGGAATCCTGGTCAGAGCTGAGGGCCTTAGGAAAAACCCAGTTAAAAGACCCTCCTGTGTGGACATGTCCAGTCCTGTCCCTGAGAGGCTCTGGGAGTGCCAGGGGCAGGAGCAGCTGGAGACAAAGTCAACAAGATGCCACTGGGTCCTGGATAGATGCTTTGTGCCTGTGTGGGGTTGGGCTCCCAGTTACTGAACCTATCCTATTTCAAGATACCATAATTGGCCCCACTGCATGTGGGGGGTTTCCTTTAAAGATAGAAGTTGTACTGAGAAAGACATCCCCAATCAGACCCAGTCCTCCCACTTCCTTAAGAATCCACAAAATAAAATAGTAACTGAGAATATTTTTGCAAGTGTGTTATTGGGTAAGGGAAGAATCTAATGATAGCTGGATGTAGAGAGTTGGGGGCTTGAATATAGAAGGGTAGGTTGAGAGGGGCCACAAAGCAAAGGGGGTTGGAGACTCAGGGTCCTATCCTCTCCACTTAATTCAACTACAGCCAAACTGGACTGAGATCATGAACAAAAAGCTGAAGTTCCCGCCACCACTCCTGGACGCCATCCAGGAGGGACAGCTAGGCCTTGTGCAGCAGCTGCTGGAGTCTGGGATGGAGACCACAGGAGCTGGGCCAGGCGGGCTCTCACGGAACATGGAAGAGGCTGAGGACCGCTCCTGGAGGGAAGCTCTCAATCTGGCCATCCGCCTAGGCCACGAGGCCATCACTGATATATTGTTGGCCAATGTCAAGTTTGACTTCCGGCAGATCCACGAAGCACTGCTCGTGGCTGTGGACACGAACCAACCAGCAGCGGTGCGTCGCCTGCTGGCCCGACTGGACCGGGAGAAGGGCCACAAAGTAGACACGAGGTCTTTCTCCCTGGCTTTCTTTGACTCTTCAATTGATGGCTCCCGCTTTGCACCGGGCGTCACACCACTCACCCTGGCCTGCCAGAAGGACCTGTATGAGATTGCACAGCTGCTTATGGAGCAGGGCCACGCCATTGCTCGGCCCCACCCTGTCTCCTGTGCCTGCCTGGAGTGCAGCAACGCCCGCCGCTACGACCTCCTCAAGTTCTCCCTGTCTCGAATCAACACATACCGTGGCATTGCCAGCAGGGCACACCTCTCACTGGCCAGTGAGGACGCCATGCTGGCTGCCTTCCAGCTCAGCCGAGAGCTCAGGCGCCTTGCACGCAAGGAGCCAGAGTTTAAGGTTGGTTTCTCATGCTTGCTCCTGCCCTACTTGACCCATTACTGTTCTTCCGCCAAGGCTTGAATGGGATGAAGTGTGGGTGTTCTGGCAAGTGGAGAAACAACAGGAAGGAGCACAATTGGTCCTTAGGGAACCTCCATTTTCATGAGTTGTTAAGAGAATCCCATCCAGGGGAAGCTTGTTCTAATGGCAGAGTGCCATCACCTAGGGGCATGGTAGTCTTATGCAGCAGCACATAAGGGGTTCCCTGGGTCTACCTGAGGGAGGAGAGAAGACAGAAAGTCAGACTTCAGATGACACTCAGCAGAAGCCGTCTCTTCTGAGTGCTCTCTAGGTAGTCCCACTAAGAACACCATGTGTGGCGGCCTCACTTGTGACAAGCAGAAGGAGAGCAGAGAGAGACAAGGCACCCCAGAAGGTCTTCCAGTAAAGGGGTCAGGAAGCGACAGGTGTGTTCAAAGCAGAACCCTTAGAGGAAACAGCCGTTTTGGCTACACAAGCCATGATATGCAGGTGAAAAAGTAGAGGGAGGGTATCTGAAGTATAGGTAGTCTGAGAAAGGCTATCAGTTGATAGTTTAAGTACAGACAAGACTGTTCAGGGTAGAATGTCTGAAGGGGAGACAGGGAGGCCTGGAGACAGGAACCGGTCAGGTCCTTGCAAACCACCAGTGCAGTTCTCCACAGACATCCCCCCCCTGTGTCAGGGAGACAGGGCCCTATGCTCCAGTTATCAGATGGGCACAGATGCATATTAAAAACCAGGCCAGGACCAAGGCAAGATATGGTCTGTGCAGGTGAGATGGGAGAGCATCTCTCCACCCAGAATTGTAGGAGGATCAGAGAGTGAAGAGCCCCCGCTTCACAGGCCACAGGGCAAGTCCTCCTTTCCAGAGAACTGTCCCTCTGTTCTCATAGCAGCCTACAGATGAGGCAGAGCCAGGATTGCCATCAACTCTTTCCAGGAAGGAAATTGAGGTCTGGGAAGGGGAAGTACCATACCAAATATGCCAGCACCAGAGAGATAGTGCTGGGCCTTAGACCTAGCCAACTGCAATCCTAGCCTGGATCCTCACTAGATTTGGGACCCCAAGATGGGTTAAGAGGTAAGAACTGCCTAATTGTCCCTATCCCCTCAAATTGCCAATACAGATTCTCCTATGAGGAAGGTACTCAAAAGAATTAGATGAAGATAGGCTGGGCATGGTGGCATGTGCCTGTAAGCGGCAGCCTAGAAAGCTGTGACGGGGACCAGGGATCGTGGTTCAAGTGCCACCCAGGGCAACATAGGGAGACCTAGTTTCAAAAAATTAGATGGGCGTGGTGGCATGTGCCTGTCATCCCAGCTACCTGGGAAGCTGAGTTTGGGGATTGCTTGAGTCTGTGGTACCCCAGGCAACGAGAGCCTGCAGTTCCACAGGCAAAAATAGTGAGACCTAGTCTCAAAAAAAAAAAAAAAAAAAAATTAGATGAAGAGTAGTGTAGAGGTGGGACAGGAAGTTGGGGCTAGAAAAGGAACATAAAAGGAATGGGCAAAGGTGACTGGGGGTGGAGGTGGGGGGTGAAAGAGGAAGCAGCAGCACCAGACAGGCCAGTTTACCCAGCAGATGTTTAAACAGGAGAGGGGATGTGATGAAAAATAGAGACCCAGCATGATTCCAGATGTGGAGAACTAGAGCCCCCCAAAGGTAGGACAGAAGCAGCCCAGGCCCACTGTTGGAGGGAGGGAGGCTGACTTAATGGTTCCAGGTTCCTAAGGTGTCAGACACAGACTGACACTCCCTCTCCTGCAGCCCGAGTACATTGCCCTGGAGTTGCTGAGCCAGGACTACGGCTTTGAGCTCCTAGGCATGTGCCGAAACCAGAGCGAGGTCACCGCGGTGCTCAATGACCTGGGAGAGGACAGCGAGACTGAGGCTGAAGGCCTGGGCCAGGCCTTTGAGGAAGGCATCCCCAACCTGGCGAGGCTTCGACTAGCTGTCAACTACAACCAGAAGCGGGTCAGCTGGTCCCTACCCATCTCCCCATCACACCCTTGCCCTGCCATGTTCAGGGAACCCCCGACTCCAAGTCCCTGCCCTGCTTCAGGACCCTCTCAGACCTTCATTCTGAGCACCCTTTTATCTAGGACCCCACCTTCCCTACTTGGTCACTCACCTTACCATCATTTAAGCATCTAACCTCTCCATTACCCACTAGAACCCCACCTGCAACCCCAGCATGTGGGCCTTACACTCTACTGCCAGTCTGCTGAGTAACTGTTCCAGTCCTTTTTTGCTGGATTTTAATATTTCTATTCAGCAAGATAAAAACAAAAGCTCAAAGAACTTTGATATCCACTGATTCCATTTTTCCCTGTCTCATTAGATACTCTGCCCTTTGAGCTAAGGTCAAGATCCCTTTCTAGCCTTCCCAGTCACATCCTGCTCCCTTTCATGCACCGTCAGATATCCTAGTCCACAGCACCCTCCTTATGACTCACCTGTCCCTGCCTACAGAACACCAACCCCCACTTTAACTGCTTCTTGCCTCCTCAAGACCATTCAGGTGCCCGAATCCTTAGCACTCTGACTTGGTTATCCACTTCCACCTGCAACCTCTTGGTTGAATTCAAGTACTTGGAATCTGGAGAATCCAAGTAACCTTTGAGTTCAGCTTCTCCTTCATCGATAAGGAAACCAAGACCCAAAGAGGGATGGGGGGGTGAGGGGTGGGGTCTGGCTCATGGCCACATGGTAACTGAGGGACCTCTCTTCTCAGACCTGGGGAGAAAAGAAATATGGAAGGAAAGCAGGAAAATAGGAGCTATGAACCAAGCTCGTTCCCCCTGCTTCTTGTCATGCCTCCTTTCTGCTTAGTTTGTAGCGCACCCAATCTGCCAGCAAGTCCTGTCTTCCATCTGGTGTGGGAACCTGGCCGGCTGGCGCGGCAGCACCACCATCTGGAAGCTCTTTGTTGCCTTCCTCATCTTCCTCACCATGCCCTTCCTCTGCCTTGGCTATTGGCTGGCACCCAAATCCCGGGTACTAAGAATAAAATTAAAGATAACCCTCACTTATTAGACACTTGCTTTATGCCACGCCCTGGGTTGGGAATGTTCCATTAGATAGCAACTAGAGGTAGTCCTGGGCAACAGGCATTGTACTCCTCCACTGGGGAGGAATCTGCACAGAGAACATGAGTGCTCTCTTTGTCCAGGGAGCACAGTAAATGCCAGAGACAGGTTCTAAACTGGGATCTCTGCCTCCAAAGCCTGAATCAGGGCTGAATATAGCCCTAAAGAGACTCCCACCCCAAACCTACAAATTCTTTGGGAGTCTGTGGACCCAAACATTTTTTTAGAAGAGACTAGGTCTCACTATGTTGCCTGGGGTAGTCCCAAACCCACGGACTCAAGTGATCCCTAGTCTCAGCTTCCCAGGAGCTGGGATTACAGGTGCACGCCATCGTGCCGGCCCAGACATTCTTTTTAACTTAAATTGATTGAACACTTTTATTTCAACCTAGTGAAGTAGATACATCAAAAATTGAAGTAACCTAAAGTTCCCAGGAGACTCATTAAATAAGCATAGCACACTCATGCAATAAAATATTGTGTATCTGTGTAAAATAGCAAGGATATTCTTTACAAAACAATACAGAAAGAGCTCCAAGATAAATTGTTACCATTTGGGTTTTTTTTTAATTTATTTTTATTATTTTCTTACAACCTTGGTTACATTTGTGAAATTGTTGAGTCCCGTAAGTATGGCCCTTCTCCCCTCCTTCCCCCTCATCCCCACTCCAGTCACTCTGACTCCCCTTTCTATGCAAGTTGTTGGTTGATAAAGTTGTTGGTCAGTTGGTTGATGTTTGACCTATTGGTCTCTTCCTTATCTGGTAGATGTCCTTTTCCTGGGTGTTAGTTCATGCTGCTTAGATTTCTAAGAGTAACTTTGAGAGGGGTAGCCAGTCCAAGTTCATTTAGGACCTCTTGTAGGGCAGATGTGTGGCATTGTTCTTCAGGCTCCTTTATAGTGGCATTTCCTGTGGTGAAGTTGACAGTCTCATTTCTTCCAGACCCATGTGATCACTGGGATTCATGCCTCCTCATTCATGCTGGCTGCATCCTCAGTTCTGGTGTCTGTCCCATGGTGCTGCTTCCAAGCCTTATAGTTCTGTCCTCTGGTGTTGGGATCCCAACTCTTGGCTGTTGGCATTAGAGGGGTCCCCCAGTAGGGACAGACTACAGCAGGAAGTTTGGAGCTACTTTTCACTCTCATGGTTTACATTTCTGTCCTGGGGCTGCAGCTACTTCTCTGTGGCTTTCCTCCCCAAATGGAAAAGGAGGGCACTTCACTCATGTTGACATCTCTGGATTGGGAGCTTGGTTCTTTAGCTCCTGGAACATTGTAGGTGAAGCCCTTTGCCAGGTCACTTCTGACTAGTCTCACAGTTTTGTCTCATGGTTCTGATTATGCTCAGTTTGGGACATTTCTGTTCCTCCCGTCCACAAGTATTTCTAGAGACCCTTCTATGACGCAGGCATTGTTCATGACACTGGGCAGATAATGAAGAATAAGCCCTGTTTACCAGGTGAGGAACAGAGAAAGCAGTTCAGTAAGCAGGAAGCAGAAACTACCTCTGTGACCCAGAGGGGAGAGAAGCTAAAGGATTAAAGAAACTACAAGAAAGTTGTACTGCTAAGGCAGAAGTGAAAATTGCAGGCATTGGAAAGTAGGCAGCAGCCTGATGTCACAGAACCCTGGGAGCCACTGTAGGGTTTAATGAGGTGAGTGATCCCATTAGTTTTACGTTGGAGAACATTCTCTCTGCTACCAGTGTGAAGGCTGGGTTGGGTGGGAGGTGGGCTGGGGAGGGAGGGGATGAGGAGTTAGGAGACTGTCAATGGAGTATGAGAAGATGTAGAAATGCCTTCAAGGTTTCTGGTCTGGGTTACTGGATCATTTTCTAAGAAGAGGACATAAGCTTAGGATAGGTGATGAATCTTTAACACAGTTGAGACTGAAGAGCCCTGGGGACCGCCAAGGGAAAGTTACTATATTCCCTTGATCCTCAGTTCCTTACCCAAGGAAATGGGAATTAAAATGTCCACTCATATAATTGTGAGGGAGACAATAGACAAGAAAGGATAGGGTCTATAATGTAGTACACCTTCAGTGAATGTCTGAATAAGTAAGTGAAAGGGGGAGTCTCATGTAGGCTGAGCATTCTGGAAACTCCCAGGAAGGAGTCAAGAACAGATTCAGAGGGCTGGGCACGGTGGCTCGTACCTGTAAGCTTCAGCCTATGAAGCGACTGGGGCTAGGGATCACGGTTCGAGTTCCGCCTGGGGCCTGTAGCAAGACCTGGTTCCAAAAAAAATAGCTGGGCATGGTGGTACGCGCCTGTAATCCCAGCTACCTGGGAAGCTGAGGCTAGGGATTGCTTGAGTCTGTGGTACCCCAGGCAACAAGAGCCTGCGGTTCCATGGGCAAAAATAGTGAGACCTAGTCGCAAAAAAAAGAAAAACAGATTCAGAGAGCCATGCTCTCTCTTCTTTCCCCCAAGCTGGGCCGCCTGCTAAAGATCCCAGTGCTGAAGTTCCTGCTGCACTCTGCCTCCTACCTGTGGTTCCTCATCTTCCTGCTGGGCGAATCCCTGGTCATGGAGACACAGCTGAGCAGCTTCCGCGGCCGCAGCCAGAGTGTCTGGGAAACTTCACTGCACATGTTCTGGGTGATAGGTACGTATGAGGTGCCTTTCATTTGTGACTGTTCTCCTTGGAGGGCTCCTCACTGTGCTTCATGATTAGTACCCCCCCGGGGAACGCTACCCCTGTAAACATAGCCCCCTGAACATATAACCATACCTCTCTGGGGATCGATTGTTCCTCTTCATCTCTAGTCCAGGGATCTAGCCCTGTAAGTAAGGGCCCCCTTCTTCCCCCACCTGGCAC
>PVHY01008980.1:36438-58808 GCA_004024945.1 Uropsilus gracilis
CAGACTCAAGCAATCCCCAGCCTCAGCTTCCCAGGTAGCTGGGATTACAGGTATGTGCCACCACGCCCAGCTGTTTTTTTGGAACTAGGTCTCGCTACGGGCCCTAGGCGGGACTCGAACCACAATCCCTAGCCCCGGCCGCTTCATAGGCTGAAGCTTACAGGCACGAGCCACCAGGCCTGGCCAAAAGTGTGTGGTTTCTAAAACCATACATGGTGGATTGTTGTTAGGAGGGCCACTGTTCTGAAGAGGAGGATGCAACAGGCAGAGTTGCCTGGGTCCAGTACCTGATCTCTTGAAGAAATCCTAGGCTAAGTATGCTGGGCCACAGCTGTAGCTTGCAATCATCCTGATGAGCGGCTGGGAGTTTGGCAGCCTTTGGCAGGGAACGTGTGAGGCCAGAATGGACGTCACCAATGAGTATGTGCTTTTCACTCATGAATGAAAAGCCTCCTAGAATGCCCTTCTATGCCACTGTGAAGCCGGCTGCTCCTGTGTGTTCCGGGTCATGTGTTGCCCTCCTGGTGAAGTCTCCTGCTGGACAGGGGGCTGCCCCTGCTCTGTGTTCTCTTAGCTCTCTTCATTTATCTCTGTAATGCCATCACTGGGGCCATGGAGACTGCCTCTTCCCGAGTCGCATCCCTGAACTTGGAACCCTCAAGGACAGGGGCTAGATCCAATTCTTGCCCTTGATTCCCATGTCCAGAACAAGGCCCAATAACCACTATTACACAAAATGTTATTAAGCTCCTACCACATGCCAGTTGAATCCTGTGGTGAATAAGGCAAAAGCAATCCCTCTCCTCCCAGGGCTTGTAATCTAAGGGGGATGAAAAAGTAGCCCCAAATAGTGACAACTGGGGTAGAAGATGCTAAGATTGAGGAACAGGGGAGGAGCGGTGGTTACAGGAGTGTTTATGCATGAAGTAAATGAAGCCCTTGGTATTTATCAGGTCTTAAACCAGCTACTCATGGGAGATACCCATTCTGGTCTCAGAGTTGGAGACCTAACTCCCAACACCTCTACCCCCAGGTCTTCCACTGGCCCCCACTGAGTCATAGGCACTCTGGGCAGACTGGTAATTCAGAACCTCTTCAAGTCAATATTTTTTGAAATATTTGTAAAAAATTGACTTGGTGGCAGGCAGGGGCAAACAGATTCAAAGCATTCCCTCCTAGTAGCCAGTCTCGCCCAAGTATTGCTCACTAGCTGAACATTAGCTGACCATAATGCCAATGAGCGTACATCCGCCCAGGTCTTATTTTCACATTAAGTCACTTTGTCCTTAACAAGACTGAGAGTTGACATTTTACCAACTTCATCTGGTGTTTACCTCATAAACTAGTTCTGAGCTGGACGGAGTTGAGAGTTCTATTCATCCTGTCCCTGCAACCTGCCACCCCTCAGGCTTTCTCTGGTTTGAGTGTAAGGAAGTGTGGATCGAGGGCCTGCGCAGTTATCTCCTAGACTGGTGGAACTTCCTGGATGTGGTCATCCTGTCCCTGTACCTGGCAGCCTTCACACTGCGGCTCCTCCTGGCTGGGCTGGCCCACATGCACTGCCAGGATGCCCTGGATGGGGCTCCCTGCCACTATTTCACCACAGTTGGTGAGTACCCTCAAGCCAGCCCTGAACCCCCAGTTCTTTTCTTCCTTGGCTCTCAGTCTCGGCCCCCATTCCACCCTGCACAGAGCGAAGTGAGTGGTACACCGAGGACCCCCAGTTCTTGGCCGAGGTGCTCTTTGCTGTCACCAGCATGCTCAGCTTCACCCGCCTGGCCTACATTCTGCCGGCTCACGAGTCACTGGGCACTCTGCAGATCTCCATCGGCAAGATGATCGATGACATGATGCGGTGAGTGCCACTCTGTGCGGGCACCCTCATTGCTCATAGATTCCACTTGATCTTCTCCAGCACAGGCAACATAGCAGTGCTTAACCTGCATTCCTTCATAAGGTCCAGAAACCTTTGAGACTAGAAGCAGAACTGGGGGGTGTATATTCTCTGCAGGGAGGATCTATGACTTTCATCTAATTGTTAAAGAGGCCCATGGCCCAGAAACGATTATGAATCACCCACAGCAGAAAGAGATATGGCTTGGGAGTTTGGGGGCAACTGTGCCATGTCTCCATGACCCTCCATAGACCTTGGTTTTCCCATCTTTGTAGTAAGGACACTGCAGCCAGGGGACTCTTTGTGTCTTCCCCACTCTGCAGCTGCTCTTTGAATGCCTGGTATTGCCTGGTCTTTCTGATCACCTAATCATTTACAGCCAAATCTGGCCTCTCCCCCTAATCAGAGCCCACAGTGAATGCCTGGTCCCCTGAGTATCTTCTTTCTGAAGTGGGGCTGGAGAGGGTGCCTTTGATGGGAAGAGTTCTGGTGATGTCTGTGGGCATCTTCAGCTCAGCTTAGCTTGGAGGAAAAGCTCCCTTCCATCACTGAGCTTCAGCTAGCCCTTCTTGTTGGAGGCTAACTCATCCTTACCTTACCATCCTTACCAGCTTTAAGTCTGCTGGTGCTGAATTTTGTCCAGCAGGAGCGTGACCTGTACTGCATCTCAGTACTGCATCCCTGTACTGCATCTCAGCCTCTTAGTGCCTCCCTGGAAGACTGGCCCATCCCCAGCTCTGACAACTTAACTTCAATACCCTTTATAATACTCTTTATTCTTGTGAGAAAGCCCCTGTCTTGACACCCACTTTATTTTATTCTTATTTTGTAATCTTCATACATTGGTCGTATTTGTGTGATTGTTTCCCTTAGGTATGGTCTGCCCTTCTGTATTCTACCCTTACCCCCCCACACACCTTACTCCCCCTTTTCCCCTTCCCTCCTCTGGTCACTCCAACTCCTTGCACTGTAAGTCATCAGTAGATGCTTGGCCCATTGATCTTTTCTTTCTTTCTTTCTTTCTTTTTGAGACTAGGTCTTGCTATTTTTGCCTGTGGATCCGCAGGCTCTCGTTGCCCAGGGTACCACAGACTCAAGCAATCCTCAGCCTCAGCTTCCCAGGTAGCTGGGATGACAGGCACACACCACCACACCCAGCTATTTTTTTGGAACTAGGTCTCACTATGGCCCCCAGGTGGGACTTGAACCGCGATCCCTAGCCCCGGCCGCTTCATAGGCTGAAGCTTACAGGCACGAGCCACCGTGCCCGGCTGGTCTTTTCTTTTTCTGGAGCAATGTCCTTTCGTGGGTACGACTTGTACTCCTGGATCACAACAGACCAGGCTGCTCGAATCTCCAGGAGTAACTGAGGCAGGCAGTCAGGCTAAGCACATCAGGAACCTCTTCTAGGGTAGGTGCATCCGGTGGTTCTCCAGGCTCCTTTCCAGTGTCTGTCCCATGTTGCTGCTTTTATGACATGTAGTTATGGTATCTTGGGTTGGGAGCCCAACTCCCAGTTACTGGCCATGGAGAAGGTTCCTGCTGGGGACAGACTTCCCCAAGTGGTTGGTCCAGCTCCTCTCCTTTCTTGTATTAGCAGTTCTGCCAGGGGGCCACAGCAACATCTCTGTGGCTCCCTCATTGATTGGTAAAGGAGGGAGCCTCACTCATATTGCTCAAAACTCTAGATCAGGGGTTTTGTTGCCCAGCCCTGGAGACAATGTAGGTGGAAATCACTTTAAATCTCTACTTTTCATCTGCGAAGTCTTTTATTCTTTTTTTTTCTTTTTTTCTTTTTTTTGAGACTAGATCTCATTATGTTGCCTGGGGTACCGTAGACTCAAGTTGCCTGGGATACTGTGGACTCAAGCGATCCCCAGCCCCAGCCTTCCAGGTAGCTGGGATTACAGGCTCCCACCACAGAGCCTGGCTGCTTTTTCAAGACTAGGTCTCGCTATGTTGCCCAGGGTAGTCTCGAGCCCGAGAACTCAAGAGATCCCAAGCCTCTTGCCTCCCAGCACTTGGACAACAGGTGTATGTCACCACGCCTGGCAAAAGCTTTTATTCTTAATAATAATCAAATTGAGTATTTGTTAAGTACAGAGATTGCACTTGGGAGGTCCCCTCCTTCCCCTGTTCTCTAGCTTGACTTTTCTCACGCTAGAAACCTGCTCTGATCCTTCTCCATCCCACCCACTGCCAGGTTCATGTTTATCCTCATGATCATCCTGACTGCCTTCCTCTGTGGCCTCAACAACATCTACGTGCCCTACCAGGAGACACAGCGGCTGGGCAAGTATGCAGGGGAAGAGGTAGATGGGAGTCTGGGACCCAATATCTGAGAGCTTAGTCACTACCTCTTCCTTTCCCTCCTTCAGTCATTCACTCCATAGTCATTCTCTGGTTTGCTGAATCACTCCCTACTTAATTCACACACACTCATTTGCTCATTTATTCATTCATTATTCACTCTCTCACTTTGTCTCAAACTTCTGGCTATTCATTCATGGATGACACCTAATAGGTAAAAAGTGTATCTGTTAAAAATCTAAAGGTATATTACATGGTAGGCATTTTGACTGAGGGTCAAAATTTAATATTCAAGCCAGGTGAGGTGGCGCAAACCTATAATCCTAGCTACTTGGGAGGCTGAGGCTAAGAAGCACTTGAGTCCATGGGTTTGAGACTACCCCAGACAGCAAAGCAAGACCTAGTCTCTAAAAAAAAATTAATATTCAGCATTTAATATTCAATAAGTAGAAGTACAACATATATATCCGCATCTAGAAAGGATACTTTGGATGCAATGTCGAGAAGAGAATAATGAGACTGAAGCCAGAGATCAATCATAGAGCGAGCTTGTTGCAGTAACCTTGGCCTGAAATAACACTGGGATGGAGGGAGTAAGACAGGGTCATGAATAAATACAGTAGGAAGGAGAATGTGGTCACATCTACCAGTAACAAATATGCTAGTTATATCTATTCCATAGATACGGAGTATAGAAGGGAGTTCAGGAAGGGCTTCCTGGAAGACATAGCACTAGTGCTGTTACCACTGTTGTCTACACCACTATCCCCTCTCACCCAGACCATGGCAACAGTTTCTTAAGTGGTCTCCATGTACCCATCACTCACTTTCTTCCATTCTATTCATAACAGTCAAGATAATATCTTCAAATGTACATCAACCCTCTGCTGAGAACTCTCCATAGCTTTCTAATGCTGGTAGCCATGGTAAGGATCTTTGTTTTAATCCTGTGAAGTCCTGAATGATCCGCCTGGTCTCTACCTCTCAGAAGGCTCTCCTCTGCCTGTCAACACCAACTCTGCCAGCCTTCTTTCAATTCTTCAACTGCTCCAGGCTCTCTGTCTTGAGGAACATTTCTCCACATCTCCTTCCCTCTCACCTGGTGGATTTCCATGTATCCTTCAGAACTTAGGTTGTACGCTTCTCAAAGAAGCCTTCCCCAGCTCCCAGACTAAGAGCATACCTTGTGCTGCTCTGTCATCACACTTACCACAATATTATACTGTTTATATATAATTAGAATTCCCACCCCAGAGCCTAAGGTTCCTGAAAACAGGGACATCTTGTCCACAACTGTATGTGGTCAGGTCTACCAGTAACAGATATAATACCTGTTGCACTATTCTGTGCTCCATAAATATTGGTTGACTGAAAATAAAAAAAAATGGAGCCTAGAAATGGCAAATGTCTGTTATGAACCTGGTTTGTCTGAAGGCTTCATGGAAGGGGAATACCTTTGGTTGGGTCCAGGAAGGTGAGAAGGAGGGCATCTGGATGACCCTCAGACTCACCTTCACCCCTCAGAGCCTCCTCTTATATGGCCCCTATGCCAGGTTCAACGAGACATTCCAGTTTCTATTCTGGACCATGTTTGGCATGGAGGAGCACAGTGTGGTGGACATGCCTCAGTTTCTGGTGCCTGAATTCGTGGGCCGGGCCCTTTACGGCATCTTTACCATCATCATGGTCATTGTGCTGCTCAACATGCTCATTGCCATGATCACCAACTCTTTCCAGAAGATTGAGGTGCGTAAACTGAGAGCACCTTGGGCCAGGGAGAAGGGAGGAGAAGGGACAAGACAAGGAGTCAAGACACTG
Source organism: Uropsilus gracilis (assembly GCA_004024945.1). NCBI lineage: Eukaryota > Metazoa > Chordata > Mammalia > Eulipotyphla > Talpidae > Uropsilus > Uropsilus gracilis. The sequence goes on from PVHY01008980.1 coordinate 42,461, forward strand.
GGTGTCTGCTCTGCTTCCACTGTTGTTTTGTGACTTGGGGCAAATTTCCCTCTCATCCTCATTTTCCTGAGTTGTAAAATGAGAGTCTTAATATTTGTTTCTTCAGACACAAGTCTAGTGTTCTTTCCTCTTTATGTTTGGAATGATGAGGGTATTGTGGTAAAATAGGTGGGAACCTGGGAAGGGAAAAGGGAGAATATTGATGGGTTGAGGTTTGTGGCTGGAGCATAGACTGGGTAGAGGGATATCAGAAGGATGAAAGCTAATGAGGGGAAAAAGAAAAGGAGACATGCAGGGAAAGTATGAGTAATCAATGAGGATGGGGAAAAGAATGGGGAGACAGCGACAAAAGTGGTTGGTTCACTAGAGAAGTGGTGTGAGAATTGAGGTCGTTTGGGTGAGCAGAAGGGCTAGTAACCAAAGTGGCCCTAGCTGTGCCCCCACTTGCTGGCCCCTAGGATGATGCTGATGTGGAATGGAAGTTTGCTCGCTCCAAGCTCTACCTGTCCTATTTCCGAGAGGGCTTGACACTCCCTGTGCCCTTCAACATCCTGCCCTCCCCCAAAGCCATCTTCTACCTTCTCAGGTAATGATCTCAGAGCTCTCCCAACTCCCTACATTCAGCACCCCACCCCACTACTACCCCTAGTCCCTTAGACCCTGTCTTCCTACTAACCCTTTTTTACCATCTAAATTTCTCAGGAGAATTTTCCAGTTCATCTGCTGCTGCAGTTACTGCTGCCAAACCAAGAAGCCAGACTATCCTCCACTCCCCACCTTTGTGAGTACCTTCTACCCTGGTTGTAGGTCTTCACAACATCAGGAACCTGTTGTCTATATGTTTCAGTCCTTTGTCTGTACATTCCTAGCTTGTCTATCTTTGCAGGCGACTCACCTAGGAAGTTGGTCTCCAAAATCTATTCACTCACATGGCTTGCCTTTTCTTCTTCCTTGCTCTGGCCATTTCCTAAACTGCTTAAGTCAACTGGCTTAAGCAGAAATTCATGCCTCTCTCCTCCCATGCCACCAGTACTCCATAAACTGTAAACATTTTTGCTTTAACTGGGTTAAAACATGGTTGAACATTTAAAAAAAGAAAAAAGAAACACATCAGACAATCAAAGGAAAAACTCACCAACTGGGAAAGTATAATGCTAACAGAGGCCTGGGAGATAAGGCCAGACCTCCAAGATGCTCACTAACCTCTTACTATCTGCTTGCTCATACTGTCTCACTGGATCTAGAAGCCCCATCCTAACTCTAATGTTACTGCCAGGTCTGCAAGGAATTCTCTCTGTTCCCTTTAAACATTGTTACATTAGGATCTCTCTAGGCCAGACCTTCAGGTTAACCCTATGGGGGTCCCTGTATCCCCAGGTGAAGAAGGCCTTCCCTTATCTGGTTGAGCAATTGTCTGTTCACCAAACACCAAACTGAACAGAAAGGTAAGCCTAATGGTGCTCCATCAGGGTTCTTCTGGTCTAGGGTGGTAGAAGGAAACAGACTATAGCTTTACAGTTTGACAAGCGTCTGATAGAAGGAAACTGCAGCTTTACAGTTTGACAAGCATCTGCTCTTGGAGTGCAGAGGGGAAGCCACAGGCCAGGGAGCTTCTCAGAGCCTTGAGTGCAGAATAGAATCCTGAAGGATAAACAGGAAGTTGGTGGGCAGAAAAGAAACACAGGTGCAAAAGCACAAGGCCTGACACAGAAGCTGAAGACCCTGAGTTCCAGCTCCAACCACAAGGGGCTCCCCACCACCCTGCACGGATATGTCACTCACAGCCACAGCCTACCACTGCTCACCACTTCCTGACCCTGTCCAGCTGCCTGTATCTTTGCAGAGCACATGCCAGGGGTCTAGGAGGAAATTCAGCTTCACTGAAGTAGGGGTCAATTTTTAGGCTCACACCCAGGCTGGAATGGGCAGTCTCTTTGTTCTGACCATCCCACCATTTACAGCCAACTGGGTGTCTCCCAGTCTTCCACTGCACACCTGCTGAGGTTCCACCCTTCTTCCAGATCCCTCTGCCTCACTGGCCTGCTCTTCAGTGCTCTGGTCAGGCTCCCCTCCCACTTAGCCTGCATCCTCACAAAACAGCCTTCTCCCATAATTTTTATTCCTTATTTTACACAAGAAAAATGCTTTATGTATACACTGTAGCTGAAAAGCATTCATCATTCTCTCTCATACTTCTCTCTGCCCCATCTCTGTCAATCGCATTTCTCCTTCAAAATATTTAATAAAATGTTTTGCTATTTTACTTTACAGAAATAAATATGCTAACTCTAAAATATTTAGAGAAAAATAAAACTAGTCAAAGAAAAACAATTACTTCTTATGCATTTAGAGAGTCTCTACTCCAGGCCACAGAAGTACCAACCTAGCATTATTGGCATCTGTATTTTTTTTTTTTTTTTTGAAGCTAGGTCTCTCTATGTTGCCTGGGGAACCCCAGACCCAAGCAATCCCCAGCCCCAGTCTCCCAGGTAGCTGGGATTACAGGCATGTTTTTTGAGACTAGGTCTCCCTATGTTGCCCTTGAACCCACGAACTGAAGTGATTCCCAGTCTCAGCCTCGCATAGGCTGGGATTAAAGCCGCACACCTCCATGGCCAGCTTTAGCATCTGTATTTTTAATGTGGAAACACTCAGGCCTGAAGAAGTTGAGTAACTTGCATGTGGCGCATAAGCTATGAATGGACTGAGTTGGCATTTGAACCTGTGTCTTCCAATCCAATACTTTGCCTACTACACCTCTGTGCTCTCTCCACTATCTATCCCTTTTTATCCTGCTTATCCTCTTGGCACTGTCCTGAGGCCTAACACTGGACCTAGAACCAGTCATTCTTATTTGCCTGATTTCTACCTCACACGTGTGAGCAGGCCTGTACAGATGTCTTCCCACATCCCCTAGATCCCCTGGAGGATTTGAAGGCAGTGTTAATCTGGATTAAATCGCTTAAGAAGACCAAGTTTAGCTGGGCACGGTGGCACACACCTATAATCCCAGCTGTTTGGGAGGTGTAGGCTAGGAATTACTTGAGTCCATGGGTTTGAGACTACTGGGCAACATAGTGAGACCTAGTCTCAAAAACATAGCCAGGCGTGGTGGCACACACCTGTAATACCAGCTACCTGTGAGGCTGTGGTTAGGGATTGCTTGAGTCTGTGGGTTCGGGACTACCCTGGGTAACATAGCGAGACCTAGTCTTTTTTTTTTTTTTGACTAGGTCTCACCATTTTTGCCCATGGAACCGCAGGCTCTCGTTGCCTGGGGTACCACAGACTCAAGCAATCCCAAGCCTCAGCTTCCCAGGTAGCTGGGATTACAGGCATGCGCCACCACACCCAGCTATTTTTTTTGGAACTAGGTCTTGCTAGGTGGGACTCAAACAGCTCCCTAAAACCTGCCGCTTCATAGGCTGAAGCTTACAGGCACGAGCCACAGTGCCCAGCGCGAGACCTAGTCTTTAAAAAAAAAAAAGACCAAGTTTGAGTTGGTGACAGGAGAGACAGCTGAACTCTGCTCTGCTCAACACTCTTGTCTCTGCCCCCCTACTTCCATCTTCTAATCCTTATCCCTATCCCCTCCCCAGTTGTCTTGTCTTTGCCACTTCCCCAGCTTCTAGCCGCCATCCTTCTATCTCCAAGTATACACCAGGGTCTAGATGTGTGACCTTCTGTAGACTTTGCCTCCATCCCTTATTGCATAGGGGAGGAATCAGTGATTAGAGCAAGGGTACAGGTAGACAATTTCTTACCATCCTGTCTTCCCAACTCAGGCTAACACTGGGGCAGGGGCAAGGCCTGGAGAGGGAGAGCATGGATCCTACCGCCTTCGAGTTATCAAGGCCCTGGTACAGCGCTACATAGACACTGCCCAGCGGGAGTTCGAGGAGACCCGCCGGAAAGGTTGGTTGCTCCCCTCTAAGCCTTCTCCATTCCTTCTTCCTTGCTAGGCTGGGATAAAAGATCACACAGACTCTCACCCCTCATCTTGCCCTGTGGCTGCAACTTAAACAGTGAGATCCCATGCACTCAATTACCTTCTGACCCACTCATCTATTCCTCTCATTCCAGCCTCCATTTCTGCCTTCATTCATAAGCTCCTTTATTCACATTACTCCCTTACCCATTCACTCATTCACTTCATTCTTTCATTTATTTACTCATTCAGCCAATGGTCCCTGCTATGTCTTCTTCGTTCCAGACCCTGTCTTGGAGGGAGGGGCCGCTGTGTAGAGCAGGAACGGGCAGAAAGCTTTCAGTCTGGTGGGGAAGAGAAATCTGATTAGATAGAAAGTATTTTTTGTTGGTTTTTTTTTTTGAGACTAGGTCTCGCTATTTTTGCCTGTGGAACCGCAGGCTCTCGTTGCCTGGGGTACCACAGACTCAAGCAATCCCCAGCCTCAGCTTCCCAGATAACTGGGATTACAGGCATGCGCCACAACACCCAGCTATTTTTTTGGAATTAGGTCTCGCTACAGGCCCCAGGCGGGACTGGAACTGCGATCCCTAGCCCTGGCCGCTTCATAGGCTGAAGCTTATAGGCACGAGTCACCGTGCCTGGCCGATAGTTCTTAACTAAGACACAAATTGAGGGCCCAAAGGAAAGAAAACCTGTCATTTTGAGAGGTCCATGGGAAAGCAGAAGGATGGAGTTCCAGAAGCTGAAGACAGAAGTTGAACTGGACTTGAGGATGGCTGTGAGCTGGGCAGGTGCAGATGGGGAGGAGGGCTGACAGGCAGATGTACGAATCTCCAGCCATCACAAACTTTCCTGTCCCTAGGGATCCAGATGCTGTCTAAATTCCCATCACCCCATCCTACTCAGATTCAGCTGCCCTAGACTCTGCCTGCCATTTTCACCCCCAGTCCATAAGCCACTCTCCCTTCCTCCAGTTCTTTTCTCTCAGGAATGCTAAGCATGTCGTGTGGGGTTCACTGAGGGCAGAGGTGGTACAGGTAGGCTTCTAATCTGAGCTCTCCATTAACACTCTCTCCCCACCCTCAGACCTGGGCAACAGACTGACAGAGCTGACCAAGACTGTGTCTCGGCTGCAAAGTGAGGTAGTTGGTATGCGGCGCATGGTGGAAGGAGGAACACCACGCCCCCTCAATCATTACAGCACCAGAATACGAAACAGATTCCAGAACCTAGGCCCCCCCATCCCTGAGACCCCAGAGCTGATAGTGCCAGAGATCATGGGGACCCAGGAATCTTTACAAGCCAGGCTTCAGGGTGCTGGAGGTGCTCAAACTCCAGCTTCCGAAGAGCCTGGCCCTTCCTCCCCAGCTCTTGTGCTAATACACCGGGAGCAAGAATCAGAGGGGGCTGGGGACCAGCCTCAGGAGGAAGATCTGGGAACCAAGGAAGTGTCCTGATGTGGTGAGAGGGTCCCTTCTGTTCCTTCTGTGAATCAAGCAGCCATATTTTGGGGGGGAGGAGGCTTAGTAGGTACCTATGCTTTCCTTGCCTCAATAAAGTTTCTGTTTATGCAGATGTTTTCAGAGTGTGTGAGAATCTCCGTCCCTTGAAATTTCCTCTCCTGAAATGGACCCTTGCAGGAGCATGGCAGAAAGAAATAGCTTGTTTAGGAGTATCAGGTATCTTGGGTTTAAGATCCTGCTTTGAGTCCCTCAAATTTTTAATGAGTTCTCAAATCTTTAATGAGTTCTGAACTGGGAGACGTGGGGCGTGATTTGGATACTCACTCTTTGACAAAGAGCAAACTGTTTCCTTCCTTGACTTAGCAAAATTTCTCATCTGACAAAAGGGTCAAGGACTCCATATGTGTCCCTTCCTGCTTTACTGCTGTGGAACCTCCAGCTGTCAAAGCTTATGGTGTGTGACTGGGGTCTGCACAGGGGAACATGTCTCAGAGCAATGAAAAAGTCCCACATGGTTAGAGCTGCACAGTGATCCAGTCTCATGGAATCAACCAGCAATGAAACTCAATGTCACCACACTGCAATACTATTTAATCAAGTGGCCATCACAGTACCACCCTTGTCCCAGGGAATTCCCACCATATGGTAAGGTTCCTTCCACCCAGCCACGATCTTAGATCACCCCACTTCCTGGTTGGGGAGATGGCTGGTAGGGTTGAATCTGAGATCACCTTGTTCTTGAGACTGTTGGAAGCCTCCCTTTTTCATAGAAAGGTCACCAGTTCTCAGGACTTCTAAGTGGTAGGCATTGAGCTTTCAGAGTCCAGCTCCTGAGAGCTGGAACTCCCCAGGGGCCAAAAGGAGGTTCTTCCAGGATTGCGAAGAGAAGGCCCTGTTGGAGGGTAAGTCTGGCTGCCCCCCTTCTGGAGAAAGAAGAAAAGAAGGTGAAGGCCAGCAGCACCCGGAGGGTAGTCAAAGCAGCTGAGGGTGGGGTCAGGAGGGTGACTCACTTGGAAAAGACACACAGCTCCGCCTCTTCTCCCCTGTAATAGACAGCATCCGTGAGACCCTACACTGACAGACTCACACCCCGGACTTCCTTCCCACACAGCTTTCACATGGGCCATTCTGCTTCTCAATTCAGCTCCCTCTTCTGACTCTCCTTTCCCCATCCTCTCCCCCAGGGAATCTTCCCAGATAGTCTATCCCTCTTTGTCTCCACCCTAGCCCCAATCACTGCTCCTTGTGTTCCTGCCTCAGCACTTAAGAATAGCACAGTATGCCTGTGAACCTTGCTAAACCTGGGGTCTCAAGATCTTAAACAGCATTCCTCGACCACCTTCCTCTGCTTGCTAGCCTTAACCAGGTTATTTTGGTCTATCTGACTGGATAGCAGATGGAATTTTGAAGAACTATTACATCTGAAACTATTCACATAGATCTGGAAAACACAAGTAGGACCTTCTATGGGCTAAAAGAATCTAAGTCATAAAGAACAATACCTGCAGCTGGATTCGCCCTCAGTATCGCACTAACCAAGTGGGTCCTGGAGAATGAGCCTTCCTGGCTTCTTCCACCCACCCTGCCCATTTGCTTCCCTCATGCACAGCTCACCACCCATATAGGCGCAGTTAAAGTGGCTGCAGGTCTGATTATAACTCCAAAGAGACACTAGGCTCTGGGCGCCGTCCTGGGAAAACCTGGTGACCAAGAAGACTTCATGGGGGGGAATTAGCACCTCACGCTCATCAGGAAAGACAGACAGGGACTGGATAGGGGCCCCAAAGCAAGTCCTTATAGAGAAGAGGGTGGCATTACCAAACCTGCGGGCCACCCTCTCATCTAGGGAGCTGGAGGTAAACTGGCCCAAACGGACAGAGTCCCCTATCCTCTTGGGTTCGAAGCGCAGGGTACCCACGCCTCGAAATACCACGTCCTCAGACCCCCTCCTGCAGCCCCCACCCCCCCGCAGCAGCTGGAGCGCCCGGGTCAGGTAGAAATGCAGGGCCTTGAAAGGGAAGTGCCTCATGTAGAGCTCCTGGGAGCCACCACCTGTCCGCACTGCATGGTTCAGCTCCCAGTACAAGGTGTTAGATGAATTGGTGTAGACCATGATGGCAATTCCGTGCTGGGCTTTGAAGCCAGGGGGCAGGGTAAGCCCTTGACACCTGTGCTCCCAGGCCTCCTGGGCTGCTTCCCAGGACTCTCGAAGCAGAGCATGGTGGGCCATCTCCTCTTTTAGTAGAGGGACCGCCTTCTCCTCCATCTCCTCTGAGCAGCCCACATAGGCATCATCAAAGGTGTCTGGAGCCAGGCCCAGGGGCAAGATGGGAACAGCTTGGGCCTATGGAGGAAATGAAGAGAAAAACCACCAGAGGGAAATGTTTAAGTTCAGAGCATCAGAGAGGGGTCTTGGTGGCAGATTAGAAACATAGAATCTCATTTCTATGCCTAAATATCTGGTGACTCAATCTGACAAAAGCTCAAAGGCTTTAATAACGTAGGTACTAGACTCAAATGTTCATGGGTTCAAATACTGGCTTCACAGCTACCTGTGGAATCTTAAGCAAGATTGTTAACTTTCCTGGGTTATTTCAAATGCACAGAATTTTTGTGAGGATAGCATATATAGCCTCATTTCCTAAACCTAAAAGCAGCCATCTTGTCATTAGAGAAGTCCCCAAATTTGGTGGGAAGAAGGGCAAGTTAACTTACAAGTGCTGTTCTGGGTCTAAGACCAGCGTATAAACGCTACACAAAAAGACAATTACCTGACCCCATCTTCATCCTCTTGCCCTCTCAGCCACCACACTAAGTCACTGTCAGTTTTGAGATTCCTGAATCCTCTCCCTCTTTAATAGCCCTTATCTCCAAAACTGGGCTGGGGCAGAGCTGCAGGAGGGCAGTACACGGGTGAGAGGAGCAGGATGTTGCCTACACTGAGCCTGGGGTGGGAGATGGGAAGTGAAGAGGAGAAAGTTGACTGACGTCTCTAGGGAAGGAAGACACTAAGAGGACCCTGTGGATGCAGTGGGGGTTTTAGGGAAGGGAATGGCAATCTGGGTGTTTCCACAGCGGTGGAGGTTCCCAAAAGGAAGAGAATGAAGAGAACCGGGATACTAGAGAGACTTTCCAAGAGTTAGTCCCCACCTCCCAGGGTTGCCCCCTCGAATCGTCCCGTTCGCCTCCCCCCTTCCTGTTACCTGCCGGAAGTTCTGGAGACCCACGCAGCTGAGAGCCATCAGCAAAGCGAGAACCATCCCTGGGGGAGGCTTAAGAGGGCGAGATCCGGAGGACGATGGCATCAGTGGCGACGGGGGAGTCGTGGTTTCAAGGGCTTGGAGAATGGAGACCTGGACACTCTCGCCTGGTGTTAAGGGGCCCAGGTCCGGGACCCGACCTCACGGGCGCGTGGGCGGGGCCAGAGGTGGACCTAAGAGGGTGGGCGGGGCCAGAGGTTGTTCAGTCCCCCCTGGCACGCACAAGCCCAGGTCTCAGTCCCCAGATTCCCAGATGGGAAGTCGGTGAAGGTAGAACCGTAATTTGGCTCCGCCAGAGAGGAGTGAGAAGACGGACCTACCTGGTTGCGGAGTCGGAGAGCTGGAAGGGGCGCGGATGGCTCGGACGGGCTGGGGGCTGAAGTCTGGACGCCGCTGTGCAACGCAGTCCCGGAGTCCGACGATAAACAAAGTCCTGGGGCTAACTATAGCCCCCGCGGCCGTAACTCGACACCTCTCCTCCCCAGGGCTGGTGGTTGGGGCGGGAGTGTCGGGGGAAGGGGCTGAGGGGCGTAGCTTCTCCCCCAAGGACTGCAAATTATTTCTCTGGGACCTTCTTTGACTCCGAGCAAGACGAGAGTTGGGCGAGGGGACTTGTGACTTGACCTCTCCTTCAGATGGGCCCCCACGCCCGCGTTGCTGGGGGATCCTCAAACCACTAGGCCGGGACCTCCGGCTCTTTCTTCCCAGAAGTCATCACTTGTGCACTCGCTCGTTTGCATGTAATTTGCATACGACCCTCACGTTGGGTCACTAGTGGTCCAGAATCTGAGGCACCCACCCTTCTCCCTTGCCTTTACCCCCTCATCCCTTTCAGGGTTGGACCAAGTGTAAAGTGGCCTCAGAATCTCAGGGTTGAATCCTCTCCTCTCCCCTTCTCTCCCTCCATCCCCCGTCTTCTGGAACTGCTCAGACTAAGGTGACCCAGTGTTTATAAGCACTTGCCTTCAGTAGCCTTGTCTATAAATAACCTGATTGTGAGTTTTGGATGCCCAATCAGAGGTAATGGGAGAAGGGGCCCGCTGGAGAATCTGAAAACAGCTGTGGGAAAAACTTTCAGACAGACTGAACCTCTGGAGGTGGGAGGGTTATTCCCCCAGAGTGGTCAGAGGAATTGGGGGCCCTGGATGTGAGGGTTTGAGATGCTGCCTGCTGAGACTGAGCTGGGCATGGAAGTTAACACTCCAAGCTCCATCCTGCTTTGGCTCATTGATTTAGCCCCATTCCTGTACCCACCCCCTCAGTTTGCCATCCAAATAAATAATTTTCTTCCCCTAAAATCCTGCTTTCTCTAAAAAGTTGCCCTGTAAAACAAAACAGAAGACAAAGTGTGTTTCTGAGTTTGCAGGAAGGGTGGGAAGGATGGTAGAAAGAGTGGTGTCCCCCCAAAACAGAATGCCAATCAGCTTCAAGACAAGTTATGCTCCCTTCCTTATGACTGATCACTGCCGTCTAGATTAGAAAGTCAGGAGCCACCCACCCACTATTGGCCATTATTATGAAAAACAGCATGTAGTATCTTGCCTACATATCCTGCCTCTCCCTGGAAAGACCTGAGAATGTACATTTGCTGGAACAGAAGCTAGGCCTGCTCGGACAGTCCCCAAGATCTCTTTCTACTTTCTGGCTGGGAACATTGCTTCTTCCACACCAAGACCTGGAACCCCTAGAAAGTCCCCCAAATGATGGGGTTAAATCTAATCATTGCACAGTCCTGAGTGAGGCAGAAGGTCACACAGCAAACCGATGGAGTTGGGTCCCAGAACTCAGCCTCCTTAATGTGGGGATTTCTCCTCATATGCTCACATGAAAAGAACAAAATGTCAGGAGAAACTCTCTGAGGCCAGGGGTGCTCAGTTATAGACTCAAGTCCAATGGATAAACAGTTGTTCCAGCCTGGATCTGTGTACCCCATTCCACCTTCTCTGCTTCAGGGAGTCCCTCTTGTATGGGATTCCTGTGAGGCCCAGGGCAGGAGCTAGTGTTTCTGAGTCTTAAGCAGGCATCCAGAAATAGCTGGGGAGTGTCATATTTCTGAGCAGCTGTGAAGTTCAGTGGGGGGTGGGGGGGGGACTGGGAACAGGGGGAGAGCTAATATAAAAGAGAAGCATGACCACTCTCTCTTCCCTGGTGACCATCGCAGGAGACCAACACCAACTTCCCCACTCTGAAGAAGGCCTAGGTAAGGGACACACCATCTGGGCACCAGGCAGGGAAAGAGGCTTGTGGTTTTTTGATGGGGAACTTTGGGATAGTTATGGTGGAGTTTTAGGAATCATTGAAAGTTTCAGGGAAACTCTTATCTTAGTCCCTGCAGGTTGCTATAACAAAATACCCAGATTGGGTAACTTATTAACAGCAAACATTTATTTCTCACAATTCTGGAGCTTGGAACTTCAAGGTCAGAGAGCCAGCATGATCGGGTCAGGACTTCCTAGTTTATAGCTAACACATTCTCACTGTGTCTTTACATGGTGGAGGGGGCTAAGAGCTCTGTGGGGTCTTTTTTAAACAAACAGTAAGCTCATTCAAGCTCTGAAGAACTAATCACATTCCAATGGCTCCACCTTCTCATATCACATTATGCATTCAGATTTCAACTTGTAAATTAGGGAGTAGGAGGGGGGGGACACATTCAGATCATAACATCTTTCATAGAGAGGCTTGAGATATTTAGGGAAGTTTGGAAGCATTGGGAATATGAGGGATTTCTAGATCACATTCCCAGAAGGTAATGATGAGTGAGGGCCTGGGTAAGAGGAAACTGGCAAAAGAAGTGACCTGAGCAGGATGAGAGGAAGGACAGAGAAGGGCAGCTCTCTTGGGACATGAAAAGAGGTTGTCCAGTTGCCTCCACTTCTTTACCTCCTGTCACTGCTCCCCAGCCACCCCCACCCACCACTCATTTGACCACACTACTGGTCACCAAAGTCATAGATCCACTTGTTTACAGTGATCTACATTGTTATCTGCACCTGGAAAGTCCCTCGGACGCTCAGCAAACATTCCAGGAAGCCTCACCTCCCTACCTTAGGCTGACCTCTGGGGACACAGGAAACAGAAGTCTCAGCCTTCAATGAACTCTCAAGCCAGACACTTAAGGGCAGCACAGGTATAATTAGAATGGGGACAGAAGAGAGTGAAAGGTAGAGCCCAGAGGAATCAGAGGACTTCCTGGGTCCTGCAGAGTAGGTACAGGATGACATCTTCAGCAGACAGCAATGTGTGCAAAGCAAGGAGGGAATACTCCTATGGTGGTGTCATCTGGAACTTTATTTTTATTTTTAGTTATTTTTTTTTTTGAGACTAGGTCTCACTATTTTTACCCCTGGAACCGCAGACTCACATTGCCCAGGGTAGCATGGATTCAAGCGATCCTCAGCCTCAGCTTCCCAGGTAGCTGGGATTACAGGCGTGCGCCACCACACCCAGCTATTTTTTTGGAACTAGGTCTCGCTACATTGCCCTGAGCCGGACTCAAACCGCAATCCCTGGTCCCTGCCACAACTTTCTAGGCTGCTTCTTACAGGCATGCGCCACCATGCCCAGCCTCATCTGGAACTTTATTCTGACTGTAGCAACCAAGTGTGGATGGTGGGGCTTAAGCTGAAGAGGTCGTGGAGGGCCAAGTCATAGAGGCCCTTAAACGCTAGCTTGAGTAGATTGGCTTCTGACTTAAGAGTGTGGAGGGAAGTTTCATTTTGTTTTGCATTTTCACTTTTCCTCCCTTATTTGTTCTTATCTTTTCCTTCATAATTTTCACTTTTTACTTTGAGATATTTTTTTCAGGAGTTAGTCCCTCTAGGAACCCTCATGGGGTAGGCAATCTGACTTTCATCCATCATTGGTTGAGAGTTGTCCCTAGAGGTATTGAATCTCCTGTACTTTTGGGCTGCCCTTAACTAGATCACAGGTTGATGGAGAAAGCCTCAGGCAGAAATATGAGCAGTGCAGGTGGGCATCCATTAGCATCTATTGCAACTATAGGTGAACATAAAGATGGATTGAGGAAGTACATGTGGGGGAATCAACAGCATCTGGAACATTCCCTTGTACATAGGGTCAATGTGTCAAATCTCAGGAAGAATGCACTGGAAATGCTTGGGTCACATGTCCCTTCATGAACCCATCACAATGGTCAGGGCATGAGAGCACCAGCTTTGGCTCATGTGTTCCCTATGGGTGCACAGAGAAGGAAAACCCCACCTGAAGCCAGGGATGGCATTCCCCACAAGAAAGAGAGGCTCTGTTTCACAAGTTCAGGCTTCTTTGATGGATTACAAGAGACCACAGTCAAGAGTAGTATTTGCTGCCACATTCACTGCCCATTAGCATTCCATGGGAACTGGGGAGCAGTGTCTCCTGCTTTGCTCCCTGCTCTGATACATTTTTCAATTCTATATACTCTGTACCTCCTCTGCTTCATGCTCCACGTAAACCCTGTTCCTGGTACAACTTTATTTCAGTTAGGCATTTGAGTGCCGTTATAACATTCATTACATACTACTTGAAATTTCAACTTGCTCCAACTTCATCCCCACACAGAAGAACTTAAAGAAGCTGGGATGTGGGTTTTTTTTTTTTTTTTTTTTTTTTTTTTTTTTTTTTTTTTTTTTTTTTTTTTTTTTTTTTTTTTTTTTTTTTTTTTTTTTTTTTTTTTTTTTTTTTTTGCAGTTGCTGCTGAAGATTTTTTTGTTGACTATATGAGTAAGCATGTTTTGAAGGAGAGAAAATAACAGGTCAGTTCAGTTTGGAACATGTTGAACTTTATAAAAAATACTGTGTACCCTATTGCCTAAAGAAATTCACATCTGAATTGCCTAAAGAAATTCACAGCCAGGAAATGTTACAATGATGTAATGAGGAAGTAGCAAAGCATACATGACATGCAGCAGGGAGGATGTGGAGCTGCACCATAACAGGAGAATTTACCTTTGGGGGCAACAGCCATTACTAACAGGTCATATGTCTCTTGGGACATTCCAAAGAAGTTAGGAAGCTGGGTTACAGGTGAGAGATGGGCTGTTGCCCACCCTCTAGTGTCCAGAGGGGGCTAGAGAGATAGGAGGTGTTCCTCTTACCTGAAGCTCCATCTCCCTACCTGCTTCCACATTCCACTCATAAAGTCAGAGATGTGTAAATGTCAGAATCTTAGAGTCATTGCACTAGGCAAATTCACTCCCCTCACTACACTCCCAAGAGCCAGAGGGGACAATGGATCAGGGTTGAGTGAGATGGGGTAGGAGGGGCATAACCATCTGAAGTTTACGTCCCGTTTGTGTGTGTGTGTGTGTGTATATATATATACATTTAGTGAGCAGAGTTTAAGTTTTTGTCAGGTTCACAAACATAAAGGACCACTGGCCATATTACCACTTGTGTACAAAAAGAAAAACAGAAATACTTGAATTTTACTTGTATATGCATAGAGTATCTATAAAGGATACACAGAAAATGGGAATATTGTTTGTCCCTGGAGAGTTTGGACATGGGGAATGAGAGAAAGATATTTCATTCTATTTAAATTTTGAACAATGAAAATGTATTACCTATAAGAAAATTAAAATTACTTACTATTCATACTATTAAAAATTAAGGTTAGGGTTGATATTATTAGTGAGCACAGATGGAAATTAAAAAGTGTATATCACTTGTGGCTACCAGTTAAATGAAAACTAAAGAGATCAATAATAGCTTGGCAAAGATGTGAAGGGGCACTTTTGTTCACTGTTGGTGGTGAGGTAAACTTGTACCTTTGGGGTAGCAACTTGGAAGTGTCTGTCCAAATAAAAAATATTCTTATCCTTTAGATATTATCTCATTTTTGATAATTTTCTCTTTTTTTTTTTTTTTTTTTTTTTGGAGACTAGATCTCGCTATTTTTGCCTGTGGAACCGCAGGCTCACAGGCTCACGTTGCCCAGGGTACCACATACTCAAGCAATCCCCAGCTTCAGCTTCCCAGGTATCTGGGATTACAGGCATGTGCCACCACACCCAGCTATTTTTTTGGGACTAGGTCTCACTACAGGCCCCTGGTGAGACTTGAACTGTGATCCCTGGCCCCGGCTTCCTAGGCTGCCACCTACAGGCATGCGCCACTATGCCCGGCCCACTTTCCTATAAAAATGTTCAGTCAAGGACCTATATATGAATGCTCACAGCAATATTATGTGGAACATTAAAAATTAAGAAAAAACCTAAACGACCATTAAGAAGGAGACAGTTGATTAAAATATGGTTTAACTATGCTATGAAATACCTGCTGTCCTTATAATAACAAGACAGACCTGTCCATACAACGTGGAAGGAAGCCTGAGGCATACTGTTTGCTGGGAGAAAAATGTTCTAGAACATGTATGTGTAAGTATAAAAAGACAATAAAAAAAAAAGACAGTCTGTGTGCAGAAAACAATGTGTGCATATACATTGAAATATTACATTATTTCTAATGTGCATAAAGAAGTCCTGGGTAAGCCGGGCACAGTGACTCGTGCCTGTAAGCTTCAGCCTAGAAGCAGCCGGGTTAGGGATCACGGTTCGAGTCCCGCCTGGGGCCCATAGTGAGACCTAGTTCCAAAAAAAATAGCTGGGCGTGGTGGCGCGTGCCTGTAATCCCAGCTACCTGGGAAGCTGAGGCTGGGGATTGCTTGAGTCTGTGGTACCCCAGGCAACGAGAGCCTGCGATTCCATGGGTAAAAATAGCGAGACCTAGTCTCAAAAAAAAAAAGAAGTCGTGGGTAGAGAGAGTAGCATGGAAGGAAAAAGAAGGGAATTTGGTTTTATTAGGCATCATACACTTTTTTCTTCCATCACAAGCCAGCATTACTTTGTAGTAAACAGAAAAAATATATCAAAAAAAAAAAAAGAAGAATAACAAGCGCTAGAATTGAAAGTGGGTAAAAAGAGACTTTTTGACTTGACTTAACTGTTTACCCCTATCTGCTTGCTTCTTTCTTCAAAGCAGGCTACAAGCAGTTCCTTTGCAATTACTTTTAACTTTAACTGGATACAGCTATCTGCCTGCTACTCTTTACAAAGCAGGCTACACACTCTTCATTAGCATTTTCACTGATCACTTTTACCATTGATATGCAAAAGCCAGCCTACTGCTCTCTGCTTTCAGCTCCAAAAACTGCAGAAAAGAAAAACTTTAAAACACAGTTTAAACTTTCTACTGGTGGGTCCTTACCACCATCCCCAGCCTTCTCAACCAAAATACCAAGTCAATGCAAGACAATCAGTGCAGTGCAGACTAATTTATTTTTAATAAAGTGATTTTTAATTATCTTATTAACTATAAAAGAAACATGTAAGACTCAGAATACTTCAACATTGTCCAAACCCTTTCTCAGTATTGTCCAAAGTCCTTTCCCAGATTGCCCCAAAATCCTCAGTCTCTCAGTCTTAATCGTCTCACCAATGTCCAGACAGAGTCCATCTCCAGACACTTGAAGACTTGTTCCTTTAAATGCTCCTCTTTGTCTTTCACGCTGTCTTCTCCTTGTCACCTTCAGGTAGCAGGAACTCCATGGTGCCAAACCAGCCAAGTTCACTTTCTTCTCAGGCCTAACTTTTGCACGGCCTCTTTCGGACACAAATCAAACTCAGCAAAGCAAACTCCAACACGGAGTTCAAATCTGCAAACTCCTTAACTGCTTTCAGCACACATGCTGC